>JBAKBP010019242.1:0-45033 GCA_037953745.1 Lithodes maja
GCTATCCCTGCACTCCCGCGGCACCATCAACTGGTCCACTACCCCGGACCCCATCTTCCAGCTACGGTTAGGGTCTTGAAAACGCCGATACAGGATGCCATCTAAATAAAAAAAATCTCCCGGCTGTGCATCACCGTCCTCGTCGAGCTCCACAGCTCCATTAGCACACGTTTGGAGCTCAGGGTCCTCCAGCTGCAACCGACGTATATCTGAGGGTGCCAAGCGATCTAACTGCTCCCGGAGCAATGCATGACCCTCCCCGATACTGAGCTGCTCCCTCTGTCTCTCTCGATGTTCATAACGTTGCTGTCGTGGAGACTCGTCATGCCCAGCCTCGTCACTCTCGATGACAGGCCCAGGGGCCACTCCAGAACTAAGTAATGGTGCTAATACTGAATCACCCAGGAGAGCCGCCGAGTCAAAACTCTTAAAACCAACTCCAGCTTTAGCCTCCTCCTGTTGATCGTTCCTCTGCTGGTCTGAAGACGGAGGACTAGGCTGTGACACTTTAGCTGCCCGAGCTCGGGTGACAGCACACGCCATGGGTTGTGCCTGGCACCGCTCGACCCACTCTCGCTCTTCCCTACTCACGTCGGCCGGCCTCTCGGCAACGACTAAGGGTAGAACCTCAGAAGCGGGCATTGCAAAGTCGTTGCCGAGAAGAAGGTCGACGCCCTCCACTGGCAGTTTCTCCACAATCCCAACATCCAATTCACGTGCCACACCATCCACCTCCAACTCCAACCGCACCAGCGGGTATGACCGAGTTGCATTAATACCCTGCACCACCACCACCCGAGCCGCATTTATAGGGTAGCCAGTCAAGTTTTTCATCAAAGTCTGGGAAGCACCTGTATCACGCAAGACCTCTACTCCATGCTTGCGCCCCGCCCACATCACGCAACCCCATCCTCTATGGTCGCAAAAAACATCCTGAGCAGGGTTCGAGCCTCCCAGGTGCTTCTGCATTGGCTGTGCCTCAGCCTCTGACGAACTGCCCCGGGCAAACTCAGAAGGCTTCAGAGACACACCAATGTTGCAGGCCAAAGACACAGCTGCTGTAGGTGGTTTGCTAGGACAGACTCTTGCAAAGTGCCCCTTTTTATGACATTGATAACACTCTAACTCCCCTTTGGGCTTCCCTTGGTACTGGGAAGGGCCCGGCCCCTTCTTAAATGGGACGGTGCTAGTCTTGTGGTCAGTCTTGGTATCATAACTCTTGTACTTGTTTGCATAAGATATATTACTAACTCGGGGGGGTGGGGCGTCACGCCCCTTGTTACCTGCCTCACTACGCTGGGCAGACCCGCACCCACGAATTAATGATAGCCGGAGGTCAGCCATCTCAGCTGCCTCCTGTAGAGTTTTTGGATTCTTTTCTTTAATAGTTAAAGTCATTTCTGCACCTGTACACTTATAAAACTGCTCGAGCAGAAACAGCTCAGTCAACTGTTCGGCCGTCTCAGCTTTCTCAGAACGTGTCCAGTTTGTAAGTGCATCTTTTAAGTCCCGGGCATGTTCAAGAAAGGTCGCCTCCCTAGTCTTTGTAACACCCCGAAACTTCAATCGATATGTTTCTGGTTGCAACTCGTATGCCCGTAGGACAGCTCTCTTCAATTCTGGGTAGTCAATGCAAGACTCTAAAGGCAGTGCATCATAAGCCTTCAGACCCTTACCCGTAAGTCTTGAGGAGACCAGAGCTGCCCACTTCTCTTCAGGCCAATTATGCTCCCTACACTTCTTCTCAAAACGATTAAAAAATTCTGTGACTTCAGTTTCACTAAATGCCGGCACCAATTTGACTAAGTGAGACAAGGACTGTTCTCTTACTTGGCCCTCCCGGCCCATCCGAATCCCTGTCGACTCTGCACGAGTCTTATCTAAGTCTATCTGAGCACAATATTTCTCGGAGTCGTATCTAAGCTCAGCCTCGTGCCTCCTAGTCTCATCCTCGTGCCTCCTAGTCTCATTCTCCTGCTTCCTAGACTCAGCCTCAATCGCATACTTCCTAGACTCAGCCTCGATTGCATACCTCCTAGACTCATTCTCCATCTCCTGCTTCCTAGCCTCAATCTCAATTTTAGCAAGCTCGAGTTTAAATATCATCTCAGGAGACAGGCCGGAAGAGGGAGCTGCCACTACTGAAGGAGGGGGGGCAAGAACTGGGGAACCACCATACGCACCGCCCGAGGGCACTCCAATCTTCCAATGCTCATCCCTCTGTGGGAGAGTGCTAACCTCCGGCAACTGAGTGGACGGCACTGTGGGAGTCGAGTGAGAGGGGATCTGGGGAGGAACCCCCCCAAACGCCCTCTCCTCCGAAACCCCATGTCGCCCACGCAACACCCAGGAATCAGCTCCCCCTTGGACATCGCTGCTACATTGGATCTGCCCAAAACCTGGGCTATCAGGCGCAAGCCATAAAGATCCACCCCAGTCAGCCTCCCCTCCGTCACGTGGTACTGCTTACTCACAAAAAGTCTAGCATCCTCCTCACTAGTTACTAACGGCACCTCCTCACTTAGCATCTCTCGCTCCTCGTCAGTACTAGGGCCCGACATACTGAAGTTCACCAAAAAATTCTCGAGACAAAAGTGTTAAACTCCCTTATGCAAGCACTAATTACTAAATTAACTGGAGTCTCTTAAATGCTCTCCTAATTGCCTTACAAAAAAAAATATTCTTCAATATGTACGCTAAAGTACCAACAAACAAATGTTGTACAACTCTGCAAAAAAAATTATACTGTTCACAAAATCCTAAGCAAGGTCGCCATTTGTTACGACCGGGCACTCGGGTACACTAGGGCTCTTACACAGGACTCGAGTATGGCTCGCTGCCACAACGGAAACACACGATCCCAACCCCAGAGTACTGCCAGCCGAACAAAAAACGCCACTACCCTCCAGAGTTCTATCTGCTATAACGGGGTATACAAGAACTCGGTACTAGCGTTTCACACAACAGACTAATAACAAGACGGGAGTTATCTAGTCTGGTCAACAATCAAACAAAGAAGAAAGTACTACAACACTAAAGAATAGTGTTGGCCGAAGCCGAAGTAATCCACCCTTGAACTAAGAACTTAAGAAGTCCTCCACCCTCTACTTCGGATCGGCACTATTACGTTACGTTAAACAATAGTCCTCGAGCATCAAGCAAGGAATCTTCTGATAAGTTAGATGCTTCTCGAATACTCATAAGAAGTAAGTATCGGATTTTGAACAGCAATTTAATGAATAACTCACTGGTAATTAAAGGCTTTAAATTGACATAAGAAGAATTATAAGAATAAGCAATAGGATATGGCAAACATTAAGAAGAAGTACTCCGACAATGCACTGGCAATAGCCTACTAAGATTGTGCTCGTGGGCCACTAATCTCTGAAGTAGCTAAGCGTGCCACACATGAAATCAATAGTGCTTAAACAATAATATACATAAGGAGAAGCTTCAATACTATGCTGTATCTGCTGGTCGAGCAAAGTCTAGCTGGGATATCTAAGGTTAAGAGACAATGGCTGAGCAAGCGGCTCGTAGCCTAGCGAGGTCCTTAAGACTGTGCGGCCAAATTACGGTAATTGACGGGATGCTCTCTTGAGAGATCCAGATCACTAGTATCTGGTTCTCTCCTGGCGATCCTCTCAAAGTCAAGCAAATGAGATAACACAGTGTTGGGTGGCATAGGCAAAAGCCCTCACTCGCAACACAGTGCTAAACTCCCACGGTACACAGTCAGAAAGACCACCTAGGCGTTCCACGTCTCCGTTGCAATTGTACTGGTTCAACCGCAACCTAGTACTCATAGGAAATCACAACTCAGAAACCCTATCCCAGTCTAGCATTGCCTAAACCAGCAGAAAACAGGAACATGAATAATCGCACACAGGGAAATGCATATACGAGTGCAACAAACATCAATCAATCCTATTCTAGTTAACCCTTCCAAAAATAGGCTATCTAACAGGCACTTATCTCGTGAGAACTCAAGCGATAATACTTTGGCTGACTAAATCTGCACCAAAGGGGTCATGGAGGTTAAACAGGGACGAGAAGAGAAGAAGATAGGCTGTTCAGAGAGTAGAGAAAGTTCACATCAGTCGGAAGAATATGAATAGTTGCAAGGGATATGAGAAGTCGCTTTGCCTGATGAGTTCTGAAGAATGGTGGCAAGAACCTCTCTTTTTATACTCGGCCCTCTAGCGGCATATCTCAAACTACTTAAGGACCGCCCACTGGCAATCATGACGTCATATTCTCTCTCAATCTGGGATCGACAAAGAACTTCCCACGCGCTGAAAGGGAGGAAGGGAGGAGGGAGGAGGGAATTAGGCCTATCTGCCCGCGTGGCGCACTCACTGGTCCCCGTTACGTAATATCTCTCTCTCTCTCCTCTCATCATTACATATAAGTCCCACACACAATACTTATATCTAATGATATAAAATAGAACTCGTTGACTTAGAAGAAAACAAAATACATAATGATAATACTTATAGTACAACGGTTCACATAAACTGAGTTAGGAAACTCTACACAGACTACAGCCAAAGTTCCTGCCCTGACGATCCTAGCGAAGGTGGGGCCTGACTGGGCGTTCTGTACAGCATGCTCATACTCGACATGCGTCACATTGTGTATTTAACTATTTGATTGCGAATTAACGTTAACGCTACTATTATGTGTTTAACTATTTGATTGCGAATTAACGTTAACGCTACTATTTATGTAATTAACTATTTGATTGGGAATTAACGTTAACGCTATTATTATGTACTTAACTATTTTAGTTGACTAACTTGTGGACTAAAGCAACTCTTTAAGTAATTGGGTTATGATGAAAGTAATACTATTGTTTTATATTAATACTTACGAGTTCGTTAATTTTCTTTGAATTAAGCTTACATTGCTTAACGGTGCTTAGTACGGTGATGCTATTGTCTCATATTAGTAATATCGCCTTAGACTAACATGGCTGTGTTAATATTACTTCTAGTGATTTCCTAAGCTGAAGAAAATTCTTTTGCTTCAAAATATATTTTGCTTTTCATATTATTTGAGTGAGACCTGAATCGAATCTATGAAACGATCCTGTAACTTTATTTACTCATAATCAAACCAATGTTACGTGGTTAAGAAATACATTTAACTAATTATTAAATATATATCTAACTTTTTATGTGACTTTGATATTACTCCTGATGATAATAATAATATAATTCTATTAACGTAAGACAAGAACCAAGAATAATTAAATTAAATATAAATAAAAGGACATATAAGAAAACTATCTATTCATTTCAAATAGGGTAAGAGACTGAAATATTCTTACTTTAATATTTATCTTTCAAGACTTTTTATAGAATTAATAGTCCTTTAGATATAACTTATTCGGTTCATAACCATAGCCTACTAAGCTTCGGTTAAATAATATTCTTTATAAATACTACATGACTTTAATTAGTTTCAGTATTTTTCATAATTAAAGAGTATCAGTCAATAAAGGATACTAAGTCTTAAGATCCAAAAGGAAAGGAAGCAACAACAGTAAATTATTTTATTAGATTTTACTTTTGTTTTGCCTTCAGCTGACTGATACCTTAATATATATCTCTGTGCTATCTAGATTCATCAAGTTAACCACTTGAGGATCAAGATACGTAACAACATACACAAGGAAATTCTGTGAATATTCGGCAAGGATGTTAATTGACACTTGTATGTAACGTATGCGTAGTACGGTACGTTCTATAAGAGTTATAGCTAGAGATTAACACTAGATCTTAGACACAGATCTATATAACAATAAATATCAGTTCTGAAGGAATACCACATACGCAGTAATTAACGATCTTGAGAACAGATCTATATCAAGTTTAGCACTGACATATTCACATATTCTACCTTACTTTCACAACAATAATCACAACGTAAGATACTCAGAGACACTTAGGGGAATGTAGGAGGGTAGTGGTTCGAGAGTAGTCTGGCCGACGTGGAACGTAGATTCGCTGGTCTGGACTTCAGGGGGAGCTGCTTCTCACAATCAGGACTTCAGGATCCGGACGTCAGACGGAACACAACAGGGCTCGTCGTATTCTCGAGGGAAGGGGAGGGGGAGACAATTTTCCACTGCTGTTAGATGCTCCCTGCTTTGCAGCATTACCCCAGTGGATGTTTGCTTTTCCCTATCTTTCCTTAATTTCTGTGAGACTATGTTTAAGTTATTTCTTAGCTTCAACTTACAGGAACTCAATGTTAAAAGGATATAGGGAATCGTTGTGATATAGTTCGTGAGGTTAATACTTAACTTAAACATACATGATAGGTATTTATTGGTACATAATCATATGAGGTATTTTATTTAAGACTCTGCTGAGAGTTACTCAGGCTAGAAAAGATATAATCGTAACTCTGTTGATTATATCCACAATTCATAAATAGGATAGAAGGCTGAGTGTCTTTTAGACTGCAGTAGTGTAGTTGATTAAAGCGTCGGCTATCGTCCTGATGGTCGACGGTTCGATCCCCACTGTGAGATTAGAAACATTTAGTGGATCACGTGTATTTCTGATATATTCTCAATATTTGTAACTCTCATGCTTTGTGGGTTAGAATTAAATTAAATCAAATTTCGACCAGAGTTGCGTCGGGACACTCAGAAATCCTTGCATGGTATTCTGGAATATGGATCCTATAACTAGGTATGAATTGAAAAATATATATTCGCCTAGTGGGTTTCCCTTCTCCCTAACATAAATAGGATAGAAGGCTGAGTGTCTTTTAGACTGCCGTGGTGTAGTTGATTAAAGCGTCGGCTATCGTCCTGATGGTCGACGGTTCGATCCCCACTGAGAGATTAGAAACATTTAGTGGCTCACGTGAATTCGTGATATATTCTCAATATTTGTAACTCTCATGCTTTGTGGGTTAGAATTAAATTAAATCAATTTCGACCCGAGTTGCGTCGGGACACTCAGAAATCCTTGTATGGTGTTCTGGAATATGGATCCTACAACTAGGTATGAATTGCAAATATATTCGCCTAGTGGGTTTCCCTTCTCCCTAACATAAATAGGATAGAAGGCTGAGTGTCTTTTAGACTGCTGTGGTGTAGTTGATTAAAGCGTCGGCTATCGTCCTGATGGTACAAAGGAGTACAAAGGAAATCAAGCAACAACAGGTCTAGTGACCCTTCTAGGCTACTTGTCCTCCAAAACACTGAGGATCAAGTGTTCAAACAGTGGTTTAGAGTGGGTAAGGGAACATTGGAAGGGAACTACTGCCCTGGAACTAATGTCCGTGGCAGGACTAGGAAGTTAGTAGGGGACATATGGGTTAGTAACTGAGGGGAGGATAAAATAAAGTTATTCATTTACAAACGCAGTCCGTCGCGGGTTTGATCCGAGATATTTGTCTAGGCGGAGTTTAAATGAATCAACGGTGCTGCAGTCTATAACGTCTCAGGGAAGCCCATTCCACAAGTTGACAACTCGATTGAAGAAGAAATTCTTAGATTCGTGTGAGTTTAAAGATTTACCAATAATTTTGCAACCGTTTCCCCGCGTGTAATTAGATTGGTCGATAGTGAAGTACTTACTACACTTCATATTGTCGATGCCTTTGATGATTTTGAACACTTGAATTAAGTCACCTCTTAATCTGCGCTGGGTTAAAGGAAATATATTTAATTCTCTAAAACGCTCTTCGTATGGTTTGTTCTTTAGGCTAGGTATAATTTTGGTAACTCTACGTTGAACTCGTTCTAGCTTGTTTATATCTTTTTGGTAATAAGGGCACCAGCATTGAACGCAGTATTCCAGAAGAGGGCGGACTAAGGAATTGTAAAGGGTTAGGATAACGTCTTTGGATTTATGCTCAAATGACCTGCCTATAAAGCCAATTATTTTGTTTGCCTTCTTAACAACTTCTGAACATTGTTGACTCGGTTTTAGGTTACTCGATATTGTTACTCCCAGATCGGTTTCTCTGTTTACATTCTTAAGCTGAGTGCCATTCATCGAATAGTTTGCTTTCTCATTTAGGTATCCGATATGTAGTACTTTACATTTATCCGCATTGAAACTCATTTGCCAAATTTGGGCCCAATGTAACAATTTATCTAGATTGTGTTGCATATCGTCAACTTGATCTTTTGAGAGTACGCTATTTGCAATTTTTTTATCGTCAGCAAATTTTGAGATTGTACAGGTGAGACCCTCATCTATGTCGTTGATGTAAATTAGAAAGAGAATTGGTCGTAGTACCGATCCCTGGGGTACCCCGCTACTTACATTGGTCCATTTAGATGCCTTACCGTTTATGACTACTCTTTGCTTTCTGTCGCTGAGCCAATTTTCTATCCATTTCAACACACCGTCTTGTATTCCATGCGCTTTTAGTTTTAGCAGTAAACGTTTGTGGGGAACTTTGTCAAAGGCCTTTTGAAAATCAAGGACCCAAGGACACGTTATGGTCGACGGTTCGATCCCCACTGAGAGATTAGAAACATATATATATATACAGTATATATATATATATATATATATATATATATATATATGGAGGTAAAATCACAAATACGTGTGAACAAATTATGTAGTAAAACTCGCTAGGAAAATTGAAACAATGGAACACCAAGCTTTCGTCTATTCTCTCAAGACATCTTCAGGGTAATACGGTTCGTATTACCCTGAAGATGTCTTGAGAAAATAGACGAAAGCTTGGTGTTCCATTGTTTCAATTTTCCTAGCGAGTTTTACTACATATATATATATATATATATATATATATATATATATATATATATATATATATATATATATATATATACCGGGTATATATATATATATATATATAATTTCACCACACCACCAAACACATCCAATGAAATTAATGAAAGCATATATGTGATCCACCGGGATTCGAACCTGGGTTATTACACACATATTTTTAAATACCTTAACCATTACACCACCAAGACGGTTAAAGGTTTATGCACACGCCTACGACTTATTATCCATTATCAAATACTGGATATTTATCTAATCATGTTCATATTCCCACCGCACTATGGTAGCCTAATGTTTAAGTGAGAGGAAAGAATATTCATGGGGCACGGAACATATAGAACGGCCTCGCTACGAAATATCCTTGAACCTACTGATAATCTATTTTTTATTAATTTCTCCACACCACCAAACACCTCCAATTAAATTAATGAAAGCATATATGTGGTACACCGGGATTCGAACCTGGGTTATCACACACAGATTTGTAGACACCTTAGCCATTACACAATATATACTGTATATATATATATATTACTGTATCACCAACCCACCAATTAACTTACGAATAAACCCAATGAATGAAACCAATGAAACTAATGACAACATGTGGCACTCCAAGGATTTGAACCTAGAATACAACGAAACTCCGCGCACCAACCATTACACTCTCAAGACAGACATAATATACAGGAACTTTATATACAGACTATTATTTGGTAAAGATGTATAATATGTAGTTATGAAAGGGAACATTATAATGATAGAGGACTCATTTTAAGGGGAGATGGGTCGCTTTTCTAGACCCCCTTCGCCCTCATGTTTAGCCCCATTTGTGTTGAGATTATTAGACGTTTGCCCTATTCATTTGGCGATTTTAAGACCTTTTACCCCATTTCTTTGTCAATATTAGGACCTTTCGCGTCATTTAGGTGTAATTTTAGGAGAAACCGGCCTTTGGCTCGGAACTTTTTCTGCCGAAAAATGTACAAATATATCTTGCAGGGGTCTAGGGGGTGTTTTTTTAAGCTTGATGAAGGTCTAGCGAGGAATCTATACAAATAATAAAAATATACATAAATGAACAAAACAGGCCCATCTCCCCTAACCATTACGAGAGAGAGAGAGAGAGTAAAAAGCACACACAATGGGGTATATGAATGTAAATAACAAGAGGTAAACGACGAAAAGGCTCGTTGGCGAGAAGGAATGGGGGAATAAACGTACGTGTGTGTGTGTGTGTGTGTGTGTGTGTGTGTGTGTGTGTGTGTGTGTGTGTGTGTTAGAGTTACAGTTAGTGAGTGGGAGAGAAGGTAGTAGGATGAGGTAGTAAAAAGATGGAGGGAAATGAGGCACTTCCTTAACCCCTTATTGGCAGGACCCGACTTAAGGCGGTCTAGAGAACCAAGGGCGATGTGGCGGGGACCGCCTTAACCCCTATGTGTCGGCGCGCAACATAAGTCGAGTATAATAAATCTGGACTATCTGGCGGCGCGCGACATAGGTCGTGTGGCAATTTCAGCACGTAATGTTGCTGAGAGAGAGAGACAAGTGGTGGCAGGAGAGTTGCGAGCGTATGACTGCTCCAGACCACCGCGGCGAACCTACTGACACGAATCCCACCTCCTCCCTCCCTCTCTCACTCGCTACAAACTGAATTGTATGGGGAAAGTACCGAATTACATGCTTTTTGCACTCGCGTTGCGCGGTTGTTGCAAGAAAACTAGCCGTCATAAAAGGATCGTTATGGTGTCATTGGAAAGCTCTGTTTATGCCCTTTCAGGGATAGATACTTGTTTTACGCTCTGGGTCTTATTTAGGCATGAAAATTATCACGTAAACAGCCCTATTTGGCTAAAAGCACCCCGCTGGGCGGTACATATAAATAAACCGCTAGCCCGCTAATAAGGTGTTAAGTCGGTAGCAATTTTGAGCACATAATTGGCTCTGAGAGAGAGTCCGAGCGGTGGGAGGAGCGTAGGTAGACTCTGACCGTTCGGCACGGCTCCCGCGCCGGCACTGGGCCCACCTCCACACACATCCACACCCACTATCTCGCTAGACAGCGAATTATGTAAGAAAATTACCGTATTTTAGCAATTTTTCCTTCGTGTTGCACGATCGTTGCAAGAGAACCAGTGGTTGTAGAAGGATGGTTCTGGTATCATTGGAAAGCTCAATTATCGCCCTTTCATGGATACATACTTGTATTACGCTCTGGCTCTTGTTTATGCATGAAAAAGAGCACAGAAATAAGGTCGTTTAGGGTAAAACTACCCGCTTGGCAGGTAGTAGAAGTTACCGACCTAGCCGGTCGTGGAGTGTTAAGCAGCCATGAGAGACAATTCCTGCAGAAGAGATATTAAGATAGATATATAGATAGAGAGAGAGAGAGAGAGAGATAAGAGAGACGGAGGGAGAGAGAGAGAGGTAGTAGGAGGAGGTAGTATAAAGATGGAGGGAGATGAGCCACTTCCTTAAGCAGCCATGAGAGACAATTCCTGCAGAACAGAGAATAAGATAGATATATACAGAGAGAGAGAGATAGAGAGAAATTTACATAGATACACTGGCCACACAGACTTTACGATCCCAGTGAGGTGGTCGGGACTTAATTCTATTAAAAATGGCAAACCTGCTAATAAAGTACAGTGGAAGGAAAGGATAGCAATGAGAGTAGGAGGTGGTAGTATAAAGATGGAGGGTGATCAACCACTTCCTTAAGCAGCCATGAGACACAATTCCTCCAGACAGTAATGTAAGGGATAAATAAGAGAAATAATCACCATCAGTCTTGAAAACGCTGTACCTTCCTTCCTTCGTTCCCTTCTTATCTTCCTTCCTTCCTTCCTTCCTATGTTATCTGTGCTCCCTCACTCCCTCCTTCCTTCGTCCTTCCCTTCTTACCTTCCTTCCTTCCTATATTTCTCCCTCCCTCTCTCCCTTCCTTCCTTCTTCGTCGACTAAAATGTTTCCTTTCCCTCCTTCTTTCCCTTTTTGAGTCTTAATAGTTTCAGGACCTTTTTCCATCCTTCTATCTTCGTCGACTCCAATTCCTTCCTTCCTTCCTTTCTCCCTCCCTCCCTCCCTCCCTCCCTTCCTTCCTTCCTTCCTTCTTCGTCGACTCCAATTCCTTCCTTCCTTCCTTCCTTGTCTACCTTCATGAGTTCCTTCCTTCCTTATTCGTTGAGAGTAATGTTTTCTTTCCCTCCTTCTTTCCTTCTTCGAGTCTTAATACCTTCTGACTGTCTTCCTTTCCTACCCTATTGCCTTGTTTCTTTCCTTCTTTCCTTCCTCCTTTTCTTACTTCCTACTGCCTTCTTCACCCAACGCTCTTTCTTCCCTTTCCTCCTACTTTCTTCGTTGACTCTAATTCCATCCTGACCCTACTTCCTTCCTTCCTTCCTTAGATCCCTTTTTCCTCCCTTTCCTCCATTCTTAATGGGGTAGTGCTTGGTTTTCGGTCTATATGTATAGTCGGTCCTCCGGTAACGCGGCTAATGTGATCGGGTAACCTCCCGTGTTACCAAAAACCGCGTTACCGAAACCATATGGTTACATGTTAAACGTACCTTTGTGTTCTGGGGATTTCCACAAAGTCCACTTTCTCTCCATAGAAGCCTATGTTATAATAAGTAAATCAATTATAAAGGTTATTTGACATGTGCATTGAGATGATTTCCTCATTGCAACAACTCTTACCTCTGAATACATATTTCGTTTAGGTTAGGCTAGTTAAGGAGAGAGAGTCACAGTAGTGCCGCCATTTTTCGATCGAAGCTCTGAAATCCCGCCATCATATTTTCACCTCACACAATAATTACACATTTTAGAATGGTCTACTCTTCACTCAACGCAGAGCAACAACCATATCTACCTCTGGTATGCATAGCAAATTGGTTAGGCCATTTATTTGCAGAGATATGAGCATCGGTAAATGGCGAAAATCGGAACTTCGGAATTCCAGCATAACTCGCCGTCTTATATATCTCACCTCACACAATAACTACACAATGTAGGGTGTTCTAGTCTTCACCCGACGCACGGCAACGATCATATCTACCTCTGGTATGCATAAACACTTGGTTAGGTCATTTATTTGCAGAGATATGAGCATCGATAAATGACGAAAGTCGGGAGTAAAGGTTCGGCCGCTGAGATAGCCTAGCCACACAACGACAACACACACACACACTCACTCGACATAGCCAAACAATAACATAAGTGTGTTTCGGTAATTATTCTCACCTTACACAATGTGGAGTGTTCTAATCTTCACCCAATGCACGGCAATGATCATATCTACCTCCGGTATGCATAAAAACTTGGTTAGCCCATTTATTTGCAGAGATATGAGCATTAGTAAATGACGAAAGTCAGGAGTAAAGGTTCGGCGCCCGGCTAGACCTCGTGTCAGTGTAAGTGTTGACCGTGTTAGCAACATTTTGGATATTTGGGATGTACTGCGTGCCACCAAATACGCGTTTCCAAAATGCGCGTTACCGGAGGACCGACTATATATATATATATATATATACTGTATATATATACAGTATATATATATATATCGGTATATTTATGAGAGAGAAAAAGAGAGAGAGAGAGAGAGAGAGAGAGAGAGAGAGAGAGAGAGAGAGAGAGAGAGAGAGAGAGCGAGAGCGAGAGAGAGAGCGAGAGAGAGAGAGCGAGAGCGAGAGAGAGAGAACCTCACCACACCAACGCGAAGCTACACGAACGTCAAATAAACTAGGAATGTTGAAAAAGGTCAGAGGTTCTCCAAAGACGAAATGCCGGAGGGGAAAGCTCTTCAAAGGTCGGTTTTTCGTATATAATTCAAAGGGGAAATTCCACAAGAGCAGGAGAGGCAGAGTGGAATGAGGTGAAAGGACCCTGTCAACCATGGCACAGTCAACAAATCCTATATCAATGTTGAAATAACTTTGAAAAGTTGGCAGAATTAATATAAACACCATATGAGGAGGAGAACTTTATTGACAACGTTTTGCAGATAGCTTCTTCAGGTCACTGAGCTGAAGAAGCTATCTGCGAAATGTTGTTTATGTCCTCTATCGATGTCTAGGTACACTCAGATATATACCATAGTCTCTAGCCCACTCATAAATATCCATGGACCCCCTATGTTTTTCTTTATGTCCTCTATCAATGTCTAGGTACACTCAGATATATACCATAGTCTCTAGCCCACTCATAAATATTCATGGACCACCTATGTTTTTCTTTATGTCCTCTATCAATGTCTAGGTACACTCAGATATATACCATAGTCTCTAGCCCACTCATAAATATCCATGGACCCCCTATGTTTTTCTTTATGTCCTCTATCAATGTCTAGGTACACTCAGATATAATTATTATACCATAGTCTCTAGCCCACTCATAAATATCCATGGACCCCCTATGTTTTTCTTTATGTCCTCTATCAATGTCTAGGTACACTCAGATATATACCATAGTCTCTAGCCCACTCATAAATATTCATGGACCCCCTATGTTTTTCTTTATGTCCTCTATCAATGTCTAGGTACACTCAGATATATACCATAGTCTCTAGCCCACTCATAAATATTCATGGACCCCCTATGTTTTTCTGTATGTCCTCTATCAATGTCTAGGTACACTCAGATATATACCATAGTCTCTAGCCCACTCATAAATATTCATGGACCACCTATGTTTTTCTTTATGTCCTCTATCAATGTCTAGGTACACTCAGATATATACCATAGTCTCTAGCCCACTCATAAATATTCATGGACCACCTATGTTTTTCTTTATGTCCTCTATCAATGTCTAGGTACACTCAGATATATACCATAGTCTCTAGCCCACTCATAAATATCCATGGACCCCCTATGTTTTTCTTTATGCAATTATAACTTTCTGGATTTTTTTTTTTTTTTTTTTTTATAGAATTTGCTTTTCAATAAATAGTATACGGTACATAGTGTTGTAGTTAACGCAAAGAAAAATATATTCATAAATTAGTTTCCAGAGATATACTTCCATAATTAGAAATCGGTGACGTCCACGAATATTGCAGGGTGGGCTAGAGACTATGGTATCCGAGTGTACCAGGGAGTGAAACTGGAGCAATTTGGTTTGTTGACTTTAATGAGTATGATAAGGACTACTAGCAAATTAATATGAAAAAATATTATTTTGGTCATTTTATCACTTCCAAAACATAATTTGAACTACCGGTACAGTATATACTACAATTTTACCATTGCATATAGGCCTACAATAATACAGACTAAAAAGAAACTATTCAGTTTTTGTTTGACACCCTGCTAGGTACGGTTTGAATGTAGACACAAATATATATAAATACAAAATAAATAAATAAACACACAAACACACACACACACACTGAATGTACAGTGTGTATATATTGTTTCTGTCTATTTTAATATAAAACTTGTATGAGTAATTTAGAACAAAATGGGTAAATATTTCAACACTATTAATATGAGCACAGTTAATAAAGTTGTAATAATATGGCAAATGTCTCACTCTAAACATACCGGGATATATACGTATCGCGACCCCTAACCTCTGTAACTCAAGGGGGGCTAGAGCAAACGGGCCGTCAAATTACCACACCTATTTCCTGGCTGACCCTTCCTAAATGGTAGAAATATGAGCTCGATTACTCTATAGTCCGTTCACTCTAGTTTGGGCAGAAATCGTAACCTCTAACCTCTGTATCTCAAAAAGTATCTAGAACAATATTGGGCTGTATGTTTACACACCTATTCCCAGACTGACCCTTCCTAAATGGTAGAAATATTAGATCGATTACTATAGTCGGTTTTTTGAGTTATAGAGGTTAGGGGTCGAGATTTTCGGCCTACCTATAATGAATGGACAACTGTATACTATCATTGAATGGACAACTGTATACGATCATTGAATGGACAACTGTATACGATCATTGAATGGACAACTGTATACTATCAATGAATGGACAACTGTATACTATCATTGAATGGACAACTGTATACTATCATTGAATGGACAACTGTATACTATCATTGAATGGACAACTGTATACTATCATTGAATGGACAACTGTATACTATCAATGAATGGACAACTGTATACTATCATTGAATGGACAACTGTATACTATCATTGAATGGACAACTGTATACTATCATTGAATGGACAACTGTATACGATCATTGAATGGACAACTGTATACGATCATTGAATGGACAACTGTATACTATCAATGAATGGACAACTGTATACTATCATTGAATGGACAACTGTATACTATCATTGAATGGACAACTGTATACTATCATTGAATGGACAACTGTATACTATCATTGAATGGACAACTGTATACTATCATTGAATGGACAACTGTATACTATCATTGAATGGACAACTGTATACTATCATTGAATGGACAACTGTATACTATCATTGAATGGACAACTGTATACTATCATTGCGATAAATGATCGAACTGTTATTAAGGGGGTAGTGCTTGGTTTTTGGTCTATGTATTTATTCATTTATGTATTGTTTAGTTTCCTCGCTAGACCTCCATCAAGCTTAAAATAGCACCCCCAAGACCCCCTTTCAAAATAAATGTGTACATTTTTCGGTAGAAAATGTCCCTGCTGAAGGCCGATTCCTTCTAAAATTACAGGATCGCTATCCCTCGCCAGGAATAAATCAACACCTAAATGGCAAGAAAGGTCTTAACATTGACGAAGAAATGGGGCGAAAGGTCATACAATTGACACACTAACGGCACGAAAATCTTAAAACCTCAAAACTGATATGCTAAACATGAGGGAGAAGGGGGTCCATACAAAGCGAGTACTACCCCCTTAAAAAAACACTGTCTATAGGCCTATATACCTGTTATGTTGCCGTTTATGTGTTCTATATTGGAGAGAGAGAGAGAGAGAGAGAGAGAGAGAGAGAGAGAGAGAGAGAGAGAGAGAGAGAGAGAGAGAGAGAGAGAGAGAGAGAGAGAGCACGGAAGTTGGTTAATCAGAGGTGGTGTGCTGGAAAGAGACAGAAGGAAGGAAGGTAAGTGGTGGAGGAAGAAAGGAAGGAAGGAGGTGTGCTGGAAGAGAAAGAAGGAAGGAAGGAGGTGGAGGAAGGAAGGAGGTGTGCTGGAAGATAAAGAAGGAGGTGGAGGGAAGGAAGGAAAGAAGAAAAGGAAGGCAGGAAAGAAGGACAAGTGCTGAAAAGAGCAAGAAAAAAGGAAGGAAGGAAGGAAAGTGTGCTAGGAAGAGAAAGAAGGAAGACAGACAGAAAGGAAGGAAGAAAAGAAGGTGTGATGGGAAGAGAAAGAAGGAAGGCATGAAGGAAGGTGTGCTAAGAAGATAACGAACGTCATGGTACAGCATTCTTGGGGAGAGTTGGGCATAAAACTACAGACAGCTTTCGCAGTCTCTCTCGCTCTCGCTCTGGTGGGTGGGTATGTACGTATGTATGGGTAGAAGTTAACGAAGGTAGTGAGACTTTAGTTATTGGAGTTATGTATAGACCGCCAAATATGAGTAGAAATGACGGAACATCATTATGGGAGGAAATTAAAATAGCATCAAGGCTTAGCAACGTGTGCATTATGGGGGATTTTAATTTCCCTAATATAGATTGGCAGCAACAAATAGGCGACTCTGATTCAAAGGAGTTTATTGAGGTAGTACAAGATAGTTTTTTATCTCAATTCATAGATACGCCGACTAGGTGATAATATTCTCGATTTAGTTTTCAGTAACAATGAATATATGATAAATTGTGTAGAAATCGGGGACCACCTAGGAAATAGTGATCACAATTCTGTGTATTTTAATATTCAATGGAAAGGTAATATCAGAGAGAATACAACATTAATACCTGACTTCAGAAAAGCCAATTATGGTGGGTTAAGAGAAGCCCTGTTAGCGGACCCTATGGTCAAAAAATTAAGTCGATCCAGGTGTCCAAATGAGTGTGTCCTTTCTCAGGCACTTGTCATCTTTAAGGCCGCGTCCCATACAGTACGTCAAGACACGACAACGGCCGATGTTAGCCGATTTAACAACTTTTTGCCGAATTGACACGTTTGACACGAGGCTCGCCAGACAAGGACAGCCGCACGTCACTCACACGTCAGTCACACGTCAGTCACATGTCACTCACACGTCACTCACGACACATCTACGTCTGCCACACGTTAACTCGTGACCCTATTAAGATGTCAGTACGACACACACGTCCGCGCAACACGTTCACAGTACGCTAAGTTGGATGTTGATAGGATGTTAGTCGTTTGCCAGACGAGCAGCATATGTGCTGCGCAAGTGTGTCGCACGATACATACCTGTGTCATCCGACAGGGTCGACTCCTACGACAGAAGTACGACCAAGTACCCAACCCTATATAAAGGTCGGGGGCCGTAGACCCCCACACAGTCTACCCATAGGTGGGCACTAACGCGATAAAGTAACGCGATAATGTAACTAACGCGTTAACGATTTCGGGTTAACGTTTATCGGATAAAAAAAAATCCAGCTTTAACGAATTAACTAACGGTAACATCATACTTTTTGTTCCAAAATAGCGATAATCGTTAATTAACCCGCCGAGTGCCAGGGAGGCATATATACGTCCTCGGCGAAAAAAAATCGTAGCAGCGAAACGACTGCACCTATGGCTTTCATATTTTTACCACATGTACCTTACCCTTTAGGCTACCCACCACAAAAATCCCAAATCCCTCCTCCCACCCACTCGCTGACTGTCGGTCCCGTCAGAAGGAAAAAAATTGAAAATCTGTGGCGGCGAAACGACTGCACCAATCGGTTCCATATTTGTGTGACAAGTCTCTTACCCTTCTGCCTTCCCCCCACCACACCCCCAACCGCCTCCCACCACCCACCTCTAGCGTATCCGTACGAAGAAAAGGAAAAAAAGGAAAATCCGTGGTGGCGAAACTACCTCACCAATCGGCTTCATAACACAAGTCAATTACCCTTTCTACCTTCCCCCCACCAACCCCAGAACCACCCTCCCACCCATACATTCCGATACCATAAAAGTCTCTGTAGTCTATAGTGTCTTTTCAGCTACTTTCAGGACCATCGGGGACAATGATTTCTGGCGAGGGGAGTGTTTTTTGTTTACCATTATCCTTCCTTTCTCTCCCAACTTGATAGATTTAGCCCCCCCCCCAAAAAAAAAAAAAAAAAAAAACTCTGGCACTGGCAGAAGCACACCGTCAAAATTGGCTGGCACTCAGCGGGTTAATTGCCAAACAGGCAGAAATCCGCAGAATAGTCAATAAATAGGTAAACTAAAAGCCGAACCGAACCCTCGTAATGGCAGGTGTGTTTTTTTTCTAATAAAATAATGATAGCATTGCTGCACATAAGATTTTTTATTTAAAATATGATAAATATCCATATCTTCGATAAATAACGATACAACGAAGTAACGATATCGTTATCGAAAGGATCGGATTGGTTGTCTGTTTTTAGTCGGGCGTTTGTCATGTCATGGTCGTGTCGAGCTTACTATAGTCTGGTTCGAACATTTTGCCCGATTAATTCCCGATTATTGTACGTCAAAAACGATTGCTGCACGTCCGAAAACCGATCGACATACGTCAGCAGCACGTCCAAAATTTAACGTTTTTTTTCCCCGACCATCAAAAACAGTCGGCTGAAAAATAGTGCATACACTAATTATTGGCCGACTTCACGGACCTGTCGGCGGGCACCCCGTCCAGTTCCAGATGAACTCGAGTAGAGCCGATTTATTTCCACGATGTTGCTCGATCATGCACGATTTTTCAAAAATTCAAATATTTTGAAAAGATCGGCTCTTGTCGGGTCTTTACGTACTGTATGGGACGCAGCCTTTAAGTCAGGAAGAGACGTCAAACTTGGTAGATACATACGATAATTTTATCAAGTCAGTATTCAATGCGCAAAATAAATATATCCCCAAAAGAAAATTTAGATCAACACAGAACCAACCCAAATGGATGAATAATAGACTATTAGATCTTCTAGGAAAAAAGAGAGGAATATATAGAAAAATTAAAAAAGGCGAAATTCACCTACTTGCTTACTATCAGAATCTATCACGACAGGTAAAAAAGGATATTAGTAAAGAAAAAAAAAATTGTGAAATTAAGGTTGCCAATGACTCAAAAAATAATCCTAAAGCTTTTTACCAACTATATAAATCCAAGGTTAGAGATGTAATTGGTCCCCTTAAAACTTCGATAGGAGAAATGACAGAAAATGATTTAGAAATGTGCAGTACATTAAATAGTCAATTTCTTTCCGTTTTCACTAATGAAAATTTGGCACAGTTTCCAGAAGTCCGTAAGGTATACAGCGATAGTATAGATAATAGGTTAAGTACGGTTACTATAAGTAAAAATGATGTGCTTAAGGAAATTGACAGACTGAAACCTCATAAATCGCCTGGTCCTGATGAGGTATATGCTAGAGTATTAAAAGAATGCAGAGATGAGTTAAGTTACCCATTAACATTTCTATTTAACAAGTCATTAGAAACAGGTATAGTTCCAGAAGCTTGGAAGCTTGCAAATGTAGTTCCGATCTTCAAAAAAGGTGATAAATCAATAGCATCCAATTACCGTCCCATTAGTCTCACTTCAATCATAGGAAAGCTACTAGAGTCAATTATTGCTAGGAAAATGAGAAACCACTTAGAAACATTTAACTTAATCAATTCTTCTCAGCATGGATTCACTCAGGGACGGTCTTGCCTTACTAATTTGCTTAGTTTTTTCTCAGAGGTATATGAAGCAGTAGATAATGACAAGTCATATGATATTATATATTTAGATTTCAGTAAAGCTTTCGACAGAGTCCCTCATGAGAGATTGATGAGAAAGGTTGAGGCACATGGAATAGGTGGGGCGTTGTTAGGATGGATTAGGTCATGGCTAATTGGTAGGAAGCAGAGAGTCAGCATAAATGGTACCAAGTCAGAATGGGGAGCAGTCAAAAGTGGTGTTCCCCAGGGATCGGTATTAGGTCCCCTGTTGTTTCTTATATACATAAATGACCTAGATTTAGGTATAACTAGTAGGATAAGTAAATTCGCAGACGATACTAAAATAGGGAGATCAATTGATTCAGATAGCGATATAGAGTGCCTCCAAAGGGATCTAGATACCTTACATGAATGGTCAGTAAATTGGCAGATGAAGTTTAACATTGACAAATGCAAGGTATTAAAGATAGGGAAGATGCAAACAAATGTTAAATATAAACTAGCTAATTTAGAATTAGAAAATTCAGACTGCGAGAAAGATCTAGGTGTGTTTGTTAGCAATGATTTGAAGCCTAGAAAACAGTGTATAAGCGTTCGTAATAAGGCAAACAGGATTCTCGGGTTCATCTCTAGGAGTGTGAGTAACAGAGCTGCTGATGTTATCTTAAAACTTTACTTGTCATTAGTGAGACCCCATATGGATTATGCTGTCCAATTTTGGTGTCCTTATTACAGAATGGACATACAGTAGATTCATTGGAGAGAGTACAGGGTAGAATGACAAAAATTATCCATAATATTAGAAATCTTTCGTATGAAGAAAGGTTGAAGAAATTAGGTTTGCATTCGTTAGAGAGACGCAGAGTTAGAGGGGATATGATAGAGGTGTTCAAGTGGGTTAGTGGGATTAACAAAGGGGACATGACAAATGTACTAAAGCTCAGTGATAGCGAAAGAACTTGTACCAATGGTTTCAAATTAGATAAATTTCGTTTCAGAAAAGATATAGGCAAGTATTGGTTTGGTAACAGAGTTGTAGATGGGTGGAATGGACTACCAAGTGCTATAGTGGGATCTAAAACTGTAGGGAGCTTTAAGATAAAATTGGATAAGCATATGGACGAGAAGGGTTGGGTGTGAAGGGGGGGGATCAGCCGGGTTGGGCCAATCAGCGCTCTGCAGACCCCCATAATCCTGCGTTAATCTCTAACCGTTTTGGTAAGATGATCCTCAGGGTATTAGAGTGTGAAGCCTATAATTGGGCTTTGTAATTGAAGTGGGGTTGTGTGGGACAGGGATCTGCCTTGCTTAGGCCAATCGGCTTTCTGCAGACTCCCATTTTCTTATGTTCTTATGTAAGTAGGCTTGTATGTGTTATGGACTGTATGTATATATGCATCTATCTATCGCATGTAATACAGAAGAACATGAAAAGGCAGATAAAACACTGGTATACTGTATATCGTATACACACACACACATTACGTACATATATGTATATATATATATATATATATATATATATATATATATATATATATATATATATATATATAAATTTATATATATATATATATATATATATATATATATATATATATATATACAGTATATTAAACTGAATCAAATCGTCTACTATAGTCCGTTCATTCTGTGTTGGGCAGAAATCGTAACCTCTAACCTCTGTAACTCGAAAAGGGCTAAAGCAAATGGGCTGTAAATTGCCAGGCCTATTCCCTGTCCGACCCTTCCTAAATGGTATACATATTAGCTCGATTACTCTAGTCGTTTATGAGTATTAAAGATTGTTGCCCTAACTATAATGAATGGGCTATAGTAGCCAGAATAAAGATAACAGGACGGCACCGGTACTGAGGGGAGTAAGATTTTTTTTTTTTTTTTTTTTTTTTTCTATGTGATTGAGGGAGGCAAAAGGCATAACTGCCTATAGCGAGTGCCTCCCCCATAGTTGAAAGAGTGACAGGGCCAAAATCAAGGGACGTTTGAGCCAAAATGCCTGGACACACGGAGTTTGAAGCAATTTAAGTCATAGGAAGAGGGAAAGACTGATTCTGGGAGAGAGTTCCAGAGCTCAGATGTTGAGGGAAGAGTGCAATACCGAGTAAGATACAGTAGAATGGGTAAAATGAAGGAAGAGTGCAATACCGAGTAAGATACAGTAGAATGGGTAAAATGAAGGAAGAGTGCAATACCGAGTAAGATACAGTAGAATGGGTAAAATGAAGGAAGAGTGCAATACCGAGTAAGATACAGTAGAATGGGTAAAATGAAGGAAGAGTGCAATACCGAGTAAGATACAGTAGAATGGGTAAAATGAAGGAAGAGTGCAATACCGAGTAAGATACAGTAGAATGGGTAAAATGAAGGAAGAGTGCAATACCGAGTAAGATACAGTAGAATGGGTAAAATGAAGGAAGAGTGCAATACCGAGTAAGATACAGTAGAATGGGTAAAATGAAGGAAGAGTGCAATACCGAGTAAGATACAGTAGAATGGGTAAAATGAAGGAAGAGTGCAATACCGAGTAAGATACAGTAGAATGGGTAAAATGAAGGAAGAGTGCAATACCGAGTAAGATACAGTAGAATGGGTAAAATGAAGGAAGAGTGCAATACCGAGTAAGATACAGTAGAATGGGTAAAATGAAGGAAGAGTGCAATACCGAGTAAGATACAGTAGAATGGGTAAAATGAAGGAAGAGTGCAATACCGAGTAAGATACAGTAGAATGGGTAAAATGAAGGAAGAGTGCAATACCGAGTAAGATACAGTAGAATGGGTAAAATGAAGGAAGAGTGCAATACCGAGTAAGATACAGTAGAATGGGTAAAATGAAGGAAGAGTGCAATACCGAGTAAGATACAGTAGAATGGGTAAAATGAAGGAAGAGTGCAATACCGAGTAAGATACAGTAGAATGGGTAAAATGAAGGAAGAGTGCAATACCGAGTAAGATACAGTAGAATGGGTAAAATGAAGGAAGAGTGCAATACCGAGTAAGATACAGTAGAATGGGTAAAATGAAGGAAGAGTGCAATACCGAGTAAGATACAGTAGAATGGGTAAAATGAAGGAAGAGTGCAATACCGAGTAAGATACAGTAGAATGGGTAAAATGAAGGAAGAGTGCAATACCGAGTAAGATACAGTAGAATGGGTAAAATGAAGGAAGAGTGCAATACCGAGTAAGATACAGTAGAATGGGTAAAATGAAGGAAGAGTGCAATACCGAGTAAGATACAGTAGAATGGGTAAAATGAAGGAAGAGTGCAATACCGAGTAAGATACAGTAGAATGGGTAAAATGAAGGAAGAGTGCAATACCGAGTAAGATACAGTAGAATGGGTAAAATGAAGGAAGAGTGCAATACCGAGTAAGATACAGTAGAATGGGTAAAATGAAGGAAGAGTGCAATACCGAGTAAGATACAGTAGAATGGGTAAAATGAAGGAAGAGTGCAATACCGAGTAAGATACAGTAGAATGGGTAAAATGAAGGAAGAGTGCAATACCGAGTAAGATACAGTAGAATGGGTAAAATGAAGGAAGAGTGCAATACCGAGTAAGATACAGTAGAATGGGTAAAATGAAGGAAGAGTGCAATACCGAGTAAGATACAGTAGAATGGGTAAAATGAAGGAAGAGTGCAATACCGAGTAAGATACAGTAGAATGGGTAAAATGAAGGAAGAGTGCAATACCGAGTAAGATACAGTAGAATGGGTAAAATGAAGGAAGAGTGCAATACCGAGTAAGATACAGTAGAATGGGTAAAATGAAGGAAGAGTGCAATACCGAGTAAGATACAGTAGAATGGGTAAAATGAAGGAAGAGTGCAATACCGAGTAAGATACAGTAGAATGGGTAAAATGAAGGAAGAGTGCAATACCGAGTAAGATACAGTAGAATGGGTAAAATGAAGGAAGAGTGCAATACCGAGTAAGATACAGTAGAATGGGTAAAATGAAGGAAGAGTGCAATACCGAGTAAGATACAGTAGAATGCGTAAAATGAAGGAAGAGTGCAATACCGAGTAAGATACAGTAGAATGGGTAAAATGAAGGAAGAGTGCAATACCGAGTAAGATACAGTAGAATGGGTAAAATGAAGGAAGAGTGCAATACCGAGTAAGATACAGTAGAATGGGTAAAATGAAGGAAGAGTGCAATACCGAGTAAGATACAGTAGAATGGGTAAAATGAAGGAAGAGTGCAATACCGAGTAAGATACAGTAGAATGGGTAAAATGAAGGAAGAGTGCAATACCGAGTAAGATACAGTAGAATGGGTAAAATGAAGGAAGAGTGCAATACCGAGTAAGATACAGTAGAATGGGTAAAATGAAGGAAGAGTGCAATACCGAGTAAGATACAGTAGAATGGGTAAAATGAAGGAAGAGTGCAATACCGAGTAAGATACAGTAGAATGGGTAAAATGAAGGAAGAGTGCAATACCGAGTAAGATACAGTAGAATGGGTAAAATGAAGGAAGAGTGCAATACCGAGTAAGATACAGTAGAATGGGTAAAATGAAGGAAGAGTGCAATACCGAGTAAGATACAGTAGAATGGGTAAAATGAAGGAAGAGTGCAATACCGAGTAAGATACAGTAGAATGGGTAAAATGAAGGAAGATTGCAATACCGAGTTAGATACAGTAGAATGGGTAAAATGAAGGAAGAGTGCAATACCGAGTAAGATACAGTAGAATGGGTAAAATGAAGGAAGAGTGCAATACCGAGTAAGATACAGTAGAATGGGTAAAATGAAGGAAGAGTGCAATACCGAGTTAGATACAGTAGAATGGGTAAAATGAAGGAAGAGTGCAATACCGAGTAAGATACAGTAGAATGGGTAAAATGAAGGAAGAGTGCAATACCGAGTTAGATACAGTAGAATGGGTAAAATGAAGGAAGAGTGCAATACCGAGTGAAAAATATATATGTCAAGGGTTCTGCTGACGAAGGACTAGCTGGCCAAGATGGGAGGTGGGGGGAGCGAAGGAAGGGAGGGAGGAAATAAGGAAGGAATGATGATACAAACGATGGACGAAGGAAGGAAGGATGGAAAAGGTGGAAGAAGGAAGGATGGAAGGAATGAAGGGGTAAGAGGGAGGAGGGGTAAAGGAAGGAAGGGTAGATGGGAGGATTAGGGAGGGAAAAAAGTGGGGGGAGGAAGGGAGTATGAAGGAAGGAAGAGAGGATGTATGGAAGAAACTTGAAGGATGGAAGGGGTAGGCGGGATGAAGGAAGGAAGGAAGGAAGATGGGAAAGATGGGAGGATTAGGGGTAGATGGAGGAATGAAAGCAAGGAAAGGAAGAGAGGAAGAGGAGAAGAGATAGAGAAGGAAGGGAAGAAGAAATAAGGAAAAGGGAGGGAGATATGGAGGAGAAACGAAAGGTAGAGGAGAGGAAGAAAAGGAGGAAGGTAGGAAAAATAATGAAGGAAGAAGGGGATGGGGAGCTGATGGGAGGTTGAGCAGACCAGAATGGTGGAAGGAAGAAAGAAAGGAAGGAAGAATATAAGGACGATAGTAAAGAAGGAAATAAGAGAAGGAAAAGTAGGAAAGGACGGAAGAAAAAGAAGGAAGGACAGAGAGATGGATGGATGGGAGGAAGAAAGGAAGGAAAAAGGGAAGGATGGAAGGACAGAAGGAAGAGAGGAAGGAAGGAAGGAAAGAAACAAGGAAGGATGGAAGGGAAGTAGGATAAAAAGAAGGAAGGTAAAACGGGTGAGATGAACGATGGAAGGAAGGAAGGAAGGAAGGAAATAAGGACGATAGGAAAGCGAGGAGAAAATGAAGGACATAAAGGGAGGATGGAAAGACAGAAAACAAAAAAGAATGAAGGAATACCAACTACTTTCTGAATAACTGTGAAAACCTTACCAAATACCATTACGCCTGATAGAGATACCACTGGGGGAACTGAGGGTTTACTAGACAGTATTGTATTATATGTGTGTGTGTGTGTGTGTGTGTGTGTGTGTGTGTGTGTGTGTGTGTGTGTGTGTGTGTGTGTGTGTGTGTGTGAGAGAGAGAGAGAGAGAGAGAGAAATGAGGCGGATGGATAACATAAAGGAAGGAAGGAAGGAAGGAACGAATGCCAAACACTTCATGAATGCCTAGCCTAGTCTGGTAGTACCGTAACACAAACAGTATATGCAAGTATTCTGGTTACAAGGAATAACAAAGTCAAATAATTACTTAAGGGGACAGTGGTTATTTTTGCGGGTCTATTTATTTATATATTAATATATTGTTTAGTTTCCTCGCTAGACCCTCATTAAGCTTAAATAAACACTCATTGGACCCCCTTTCAAGATAAATTTGTACATTTTTCGGTAGAAAAATGTTCAGGTCGAAGGCCAATTCTTCTGAAATTACAGGCTCACTACCGTTCGCCAAGAAAATCGACACCTAAATAGCACGAAAGGTCTTAATATTGACAAAGAAATGGGGCGGAACGTCTTAAAATCGACAAACTAATGAGGCAAGCATCTAAAAATCTGAAAACTAATGGGACTAAACATGAGGGAGGAGGGGGTCTAGAAAAACAAGCCCATCTCCCCTTAAGACAGTTTTCAGACTCAGATAATTGTTGTTATTGTTTTCTGGTTCACAACATCGATTAGGCTATAACTCACCTAAATACATCACACTTAACCCCTTCTTTATACATTTGATTTTATTCTAGATATATTTAGACGATTTTGTGCAGTTTAAGAAGGATTTGAGGTAGTAAAATTGGTTAAATGATATTAGTTCGAAGCCTGTTAATTCCTAAAGGCCCTTTTTAAGCTGATAAAATCCTCTAATAGTAGCCAGAATAAAGTTCAAAAGACGTCGCCGGTACAGAAGGGGTTAAACACAAATATATAGCATAAAACCATTGGAATTTAATACATCAAAAGCCAGTTTATTCGTAACAAAATATATCGCAGCAAATACAAATTAACGACAATCACAAACCCCACTAGCTAATTCTAAAATCATTACCTCCTCGCCCACTCTCATTCTCTCTCTCTCTCTCTTTCATAGGAAATACATTAATACATTTTGTTATCTATAACTATCACACAAACACAACACGCTTAACATAAATCACAGTATTACCTCTCTCTCGCTTTCACTCTCTCTCTTTCCCAGGTGAGGAATCAGTGAGTAATGTATACGATCAGGCCAACAACAAAATCAATGGGAGAAAGAAAAGAAGACGGTGTTTAGCTCCTGTCCGTCTGTTTGTTTGCTTTGGAGGGAGGGAATGGAGGGAGAGGGAAAGAAGGGAAGGGAAGGGAAGGGAAGGGAAGGATTGGAGAGGAGAGGAGAGTTGAGAAGTAGAGGGAGGGATGGGAAGAGGAGGGACAGAATTGTGGGGGAGGGGATGGGATTGGAGAGAAGATAAGAGAAGAGAAGAGATGAGGAGAGGATTAGAGAGAAGAGAAGAAAAGAGTAGAGGAGAGGAAGATAAGAGAGTAGAGGATAGGATTGGAGAGGAGAGAAGAGAAGAGAAGCGAGGAGAGGGGAGGGGTGGAGGGAAGGGGAGTTTCATCTAGACTAAATATCATCTACAAGACGTTTCGCTTTTATATGTCTGTTGTTCAGTCTAGGAGGTAGTACAAAGGAGTACAAAGGAAAACAAGCAACAACAGATCATGCGACCCCTCGAGGATACTTGCCCTCCAAACACTGCTGTTCCAAGTTTTGCAACAGTATTTCGGAGAGAATGTGGGAAAGATGTGAGAAGGAAGTGCTGCCCTGGGGCTTAGTCCATGGCAGGGAATATTATGTTAAGTCTATTAGGTTATTTAACGAACACTGTGGAGGATTTTATGGCCAACAAAATATCCTTTACCACACCAATCAAACAATAAAATATAATAAAAGTAAATTAATAGATAGACTACCTTATGGCATGGATATTAAATGATGATGGTGGAATAGTTGATATCTTAACCCATAATAGCCTATCTAACCGATACCCTAACTAAACATTGTATAAATGGCCATCTATATCAATGACTTGGCTATAACTAGGGTCCTGGCGTTGTTTCAATGGATTCCGGCTTCGGTAGATAGGGTTAGGGAGTGTGGTGGGAGGTCACGAGACACGTCCTGATAGTTCAAAAGTGTTATGGCGTCTGGTAGGAACTTCAATTTCCGACTCATAAATAAATGATATACTAATTTGTTACCAAGGTTTTATTCCCTCTTCACTTTATCATATAAATACAAAATAAGCGTTTAATTATATAAATACTAATATAAATATCGTTTCACAACGATTTAGTAAACATATTATCCAAGGGTTGAGGTTACCACAACAAATTGTGGAGAGCATCTGCGATCGCGTGTTTCAAAACTGATCCCTAATACAGTACCTCTAAGTTTTAATCCTACAAGGTTTTATAACTAAATTCACTTGGCCAAGGTAATCTTATACAGTTCTAAATTACTTAATATTAATTATTATTTACAATCACCAGGTTCTGGCAGGAAATGGTTCACTCTAATGAGGTTACCCTATTGGAAGGCTGTTGCCAACACTTCCCAGATACCAGTGAAGTCAATTTATTTCTCCCAAACACTACTAAAGAAAATATTTATTCAATTATAAATGCAGTCAACCTTGGGTTCAGGGCAAGGTGGTTGTCTAGGCGAACTTTGAAGGAATCAACGGTTTTGCAATCTATGACATCTCGGGGAAGCCCATTACACAAGTTGACGACTCGATTGCAAAATAAATTCTTGGATTTGTTAGAGTTGAATGATTTACCAATGATTTTGCAGCCATTTCTCCATGTGTAGTTTGATCGGTCAATCGTAAAATATTGACTACAGTTCAATATATAACACAGTTCGTGTTATATAAAAGTGGTACAGCTCAGTTTTTAGCTGTTAGTTTACTTGTTTTTGTTTTTCTGTACTTAGTTTCTTGCTCCTCGCTAAACTTATTGGGATCATGGCAGGTATGGAGTGCGAGTCTCTAACTGATCTGCATCATCTTATTCTCCAGGTAAGAGAGGAGATGGTTGTGGTGAAGGAAGAGGTCTTGGCTCTAAGGGAAGTTAATGTTAAACTTCAGAGGGAAGTGGATTTGATTAAAGACGAAAATCTAGCTTTCAAGCTTAGCCAAGAGGAAATAAAGTCAAGTAAGGGGAAAAGGGAGGAAGTTGATGAAAAATTGTATTCATGGCAGGTTGTTAAAAATACGGGTGGGAAAGTCACACTCAAGAAGCAGGATAGTAGAATAGGTATGAGTGTGACAAATACATTCTCCCCTTTGCGAGACGAATGTGAGGGAAAAGATAGTCAGGATAAGGGAGGGATAACCGAAGTGCCTGCCGCCGACTCAGCTCAACCTCTGACGCTGTGCTACCTACCACCACCACCAAGGGAGCTTCTGCCACCACCGGGGGTTCTCCAACTGCAGCTGCTGGATCCTCCCGAGGGAAAGGTAAGTCTGTGTCCCGAGAAGGTAAGTCTGTGTCGATTGTGGGCGACTCCATGGTAAGACATTTAGTTAGGGCTACCCGCACTAAACTTAGGAAGGTTGTGTGTCTGCCTGGCCATGGAGTTGGGAGGGTTTTAGAGAAGATGGACCACATCTTGGAAGATAGTGGAGATAACCCCATTATCTGTCTCAGTGCCGGGAGTAACGATGTTGGTAAGGGTAGAAGTGAGGAACTGCTGCAGCAGTATCGGGATGTGTTAGATAAAGTTAGGATGAAGGGAGGGATCCCTGTAGTACATTGTATCCTACCCAGAAGAGGAGTTCCCAAGGAATGGACATCCAGGGCGATTGGTGTCAATTGCCGTTTGGAGAAATATTGCAAAGAAAAAGCAATACCATTCATTGATAACTGGGATAGTTTCTATGGGAGAGATGGGATGTACGCAAGGGATGGGGTTCATCTTTCACGGTTAGGGGTTTCTACATTAGCTAGTTCTTTAGATAGGGTGGTTGTGGGGTTTTGAACAGAAATATTGAGAGTGTAAATGAGAGGTTAAATGGAACAATTTTAGCGTCAGGCGAAAGCGATAAGGATATTCAGTCTCCTGCTAAAAATGATGAATATAATGCAAATGATAGTAGTGATGGTGCAACGGAAGATGGAAATGTCGCTAAAAACAAAGGTAAATTAGGTATAAAGAAAATAAGTAAATTGAGAGTATATTACACAAACTGTAGGAGTCTATGTAACAAAATGAACGAACTTAGAGCCCTTGTTAGCAAAGAAAATATAGACATAATAGCGCTAACTGAAACGTGGATTAATACAGAAACCAGGCATTTTTTAGCAGAATTTGATATACCAGGATATAGTTTGTTTAAATATGACCGAACAAGTAAGAGGGGTGGCGGTATAGCAGTGTTTGTCAGGAGTACATTAAAAAGCTGTATTAAATCAGGTATTAGACTAAATAACGATAATGAAAGTGTTTGGGTAGAGGTTAACGAAGGTAGTGAGACCATAGTTATTGGAGTTATGTATAGACCGCCAAATATGAGTAGAAATGACGGAACGTCATTATGGGAGGAAATTAAAATGGCATCAAGGTTTAGCAATGTGTGCATTATGGGGGATTTTAATTTTCCGAATATAGATTGGCAGCATCAAATAGGAGACTCTGATTCTGAGGAGTTTATAGAGGTAGTACAAGATAGTTTTTTATTTCAATTCATAGATACGCCGACTAGAGGTAATAATATTCTCGATTTAGTTTTCAGTAACAATGAACATATGGTAAATAATGTAGAGATAGGGGACCACCTAGGAAATAGTGACCACAATTCTGTGTATTTTAATATACAATGGAAAGGTAATCTATCTATCTATCTATCTATATGCTCTGGCCCAATCCCCATTTTGGGGGTAGCCGACTCAAGACAGAGCAAGAACAGGGAAAACACAAAAACAACATAAAACAAAAAATAAACACAGATAAAAAGCACAAACTCACACACATCCAGGTCACCCAGGAGAAGACCCAGAGACCAGGGTTACCAAGGTCGCTCCAGCACTCCCCCAGCCCCTGACCACCCGGAGAGGTTCCGATCTCGGCAGGCAGACATGCAGCGGAGCCAAAGCCACAAGCCCTCCCACCACACTTCCAGGCACACCCTTCATATTAATCGTCCCCCCGGGCCAGGCGCCTGATGGACTATTATCTAGTCGAACTTGCGCCCGACCCCTTACTCCAAATGACCACGTGTTCACTCAACTATTCACAAGCATTCTCCATTCACTCCTGTCCACCACCACTTCCCTCTGCCTGATCTATAGTCATTCCTCTATCATCCAAAGCCTTTCTTACACCAGAAAGTAATACCAGAGAGAATACAACATTAATACCTGACTTTAGAAAAGCCAATTATGGGGGGTTAAGAAGAGCCCTATTAGCGGACCCTATGGTCAAAAAATTAAGTCGATCCAGGTGTCCAAATGAGTGTACCCCTTCTCAGGCACCTGTCATCTTAAGTCAGGAAGAGACGTCAACCTTGGTAGATACATACGATAATTTTATCAAGTCAGTATTCAATGCACAAAATAAATACATCCCCAAAAGAAAATTTAGATCAACACAGAACCAACCCAAATGGATGAATAATAGACTATTAGATCTTCTAGGACAAAAGAGAGGAATATATAGAAAAATTAGAAAAGGCGAAATTCACCTACTTGCTTACTATCAGAATCTATCAAGACAGGTAAAAAAGGATATTAGGAAAGAAAAAAGAAATTATGAAATTAAGGTTGCCAATGACTCAAAAAATAATCCTAAAGCTTTTTACCAACTATATAAATCCAAGGTTAGAGATGTAATTGGTCCCCTTAAAACTTCGACAGGAGAAATGACAGAAAATGATTTAGAAATGTGCAGTACATTAAATAGTCAATTTCTTTCCGTTTTCACTAATGAAAATTTGGCACAGTTTCCAGAAGTCCGTAAGGTATATAGCGATAGTATAGAAAATAGGTTAAGTACGGTTACTATAAGTAGAAATGATGTGCTTAAGGAAATTGACAGACTGAAACCTCATAAATCGCCTGGTCCTGATGAGGTATATGCTAGAGTATTAAAAGAATGTAGGGATGAGTTAAGTTACCCATTAACATTTTTATTTAACAAGTCATTGGAGACAGGTATAGTTCCAGAAGCTTGGAAGCTTGCAAACGTAGTTCCGATCTTCAAAAAAGGTGACAAATCAATAGCATCTAATTACCGTCCCATTAGTCTTACATCAATCATAGGAAAGCTACTAGAGTCAATTATTGCTAGTAAAATTAGAAACCACTTAGATACATTTAATTTAATAAATTCTTCTCAGCATGGATTCACTCAGGGACGTTCTTGCCTTACTAATTTGCTTAGTTTTTTCTCAGAGGTATATGAAGCAGTAGATAATGACAAGTCATATGATATAATATATTTAGATTTCAGTAAAGCTTTCGACAGAGTCCCCCATGAGAGATTGATGAGAAAGGTTGAGGCGCATGGAATAGGTGGGGCGTTGTTGGGATGGATTAGGTCATGGCTAATTGGTAGGAAGCAGAGAGTCAGCATAAATGGTACGAAGTCAGAATGGGGAGCAGTCAAAAGTGGTGTCCCCCAGGGATCTGTATTAGGTCCCCTGTTGTTTGTTATATACATAAATGACCTTGATTTAGGTATAACTAGTAGGATAAGTAAATTTGCAGACGATACCAAAATGGGGAGAACAATTGATTCAGATAGAGATATAGAGTGCCTCCAAAGGGATCTAGATACCTTACACGAATGGTCAGTAAATTGGCAGATGAAGTTTAACATTGACAAATGCAAGGTATTAAAGATAGGGAAGATGCATACAAATGTTAAATATAAACTAGCTAATGTGGAATTAGAAAACTCGAATTGTGAGAAAGATCTAGGTGTGTTTGTTAGCAATGATTTGAAGCCTAGACAACAGTGTATAAGCGTTCGAAACAAGGCAAACAAGATTCTCGGGTTCATCTCAAGGAGTGTAAGTAACCGAACTGCTGATGTTATCTTAAAACTTTACTTGTCATTAGTGAGACCCCATATGGATTATGCTGTTCAATTTTGGTGTCCTTATTACAGAATGGACATAGATTCATTGGAGAGAGTACAACGTAGAATGACAAAAATGATCCATAATATTAGAAATCTTCCGTATAAAGAAAGGTTGAAGAAATTAGGCTTACATTCGTTAGAGAGACGCAGAGTTAGAGGGGATATGATAGAGGTGTTCAAGTGGGTTAGTGGGATTAACAAAGGGGACATGACAAATGTACTAAAGCTCAGTGATAGCGAAAGAACTCGTACCAATGGTTTCAAATTAGATAAATTTCGTTTCAGAAAAGATATAGGCAAATATTGGTTTGGTAACAGAGTTGTAGATGGGTGGAATGGACTACCAGGTGCTATAGTGGGATTAAAAACGATAGGGAGCTTTAAGATAAAATTGGATAAGCATATGGACGAGAAGGGTTGGGTGTGAAGGGGGATCAGCAGGGTTGGGCCAATCAGCGCTCTGCAGACCCCCGTAATCCTGCGTTAATCTCTAACCGTTTTGGTAAGATGATCCTCAGGGTATTAGAGTGTTGAGCCTATAATTGGGCTTTGTAATTGGGATTGTGTGGGACAGGGATCTGCCTTGCTTAGGCAAATCGGCTTTCTGCAGACTCCCATTTTCTTATGTTCTTATGTTCTTAATAAAAAGACAATCAAGATGGAAAATATGGAGACCAAAATTGTGTCCATTTAGCCTAGCCTACATTTTTTTTTGGGTGGGGGGGGAGTTTCTGTTATCATTAGGCCCTATACACAAAGTTCATTGCGTTATCACTCAAAAAAACAGCGTCGTTTGACACCCTGATTTAGAACATGGGTGCTTGACTACTGATGTGACTTGTAAGAGGTAAGATTGTTACGCATAGGTTTAAACTTCCGGGAAATTAAGGGGTAATAAATACCACGTACTGAGTACTGCTCTACCTGGCATGCAAGGGCTAGTTTAGTATGCCACATACTGAGTAGCCTACTATGAATCCGCTCTACCTGGCATGCAAGGGCTAGTTTAGTATGCCACATACTGAGCATTATGAATCTGCTCTACCGGGCATGCAAGGGCTAGTTTAGTATGCCACATACGGAGTACTATGAATCCGCTCTACCTGGCATGCAAGGGCTAGTTTAGTATCCCACGTACTGGGTCTAGGTTAGGTTAGTTTCTTAGTTTCTTACAGTAGATCCTCTGGAAAAAGGCAAACTAGGCCTGTGTATCCAGCTCAGTACCAGTACTGTACTTACACTGCTGCTGTTAGGTTAATATACTAGGTCTCCGAAACAAGATTCGTAGTTGCGGTAGTATTTATAGATACGCCCGAATACTAAATGGGCGGCGGCCCAACCGCCATGGCACCGGTAAGGGTTCGTGTTGTATCCCACGTAGGCCTACTAGGTACTACGGACACATTGTAGGTGTTAGGTGTGGATTAGGCTTGTATCCAATGTACTAGGTCTATGTTACTGGAGAGGCTATTTATGATTTAAATAAGTGCTACATTTTCGATAAATCTGGTTATTTGGCTTTGCAATTAGGGAAATCTTGAGCCGATTTCCGACATTTAGTTAGTCTTTTTCGATTCTCAAAATACGATCCAAGTTTTGCCAAAAATTGGCTCGGGTTTTCCAAAATTATGCTTGCTGGGGTTTGCAATTTAGGGAAACATGAGCCAAAATTCTAAATTAGGATACTGTAATTTGTTTACTCTTAACCCGTGGAGCCCCGGCTAGTTTTGTAATGTTTGCGCACCAGAACCCGGCCGGTTTTCAAAAAATGGTTTTATTCCAGAAACAATAGCGAATGGGTTAGGAATGAAGGAAAAACCACGAAAAACCGCTCAAAAAGCTTAAAAAATGGTCCTACAGAGCCCCCGAAAACGGATTTTACAAGAGTAAAAAATTGAAGGCAATTATCCCCAAAAAAACGGTTATTGTGCGCTCGCGCACGTGGACTTTGAGAGTTTTCAACCATCGGCACGGTTGCGTGGGATACGTACACAGTTCCCATACAAATATGAGCCCTCTTGAGTGGCTACACCTGAGGTTACGGTCGGCGCAATTAGGGTGACGCGTCAGGTGCGTCTCTGGGGCTGTGTGTTACACACATCGCCGACGCGTCGCTGGGGCTGTACGGGTTAAAACTCGCAAAATCCGAGCCAAGTTTTTTCTATCCGTTTTCTATCCGGCTCAAGAAGCTAGGGCTGTACTCTCAGCAGAGAAGGCGAGACAGGTACTGTGCAATTTATGTGTGGAAAATCCTGGAGAAGCTGGTTCCAGATCCAACTGGTAATGAACTCCAGGAAAAACAAAATGGTCGGACTGGAAGGAAGTGTGAGGGGAGATCCCTCCCAACACAAGCACCAGAACGAGTGAGATCCCTCCTCGCGTCCAGCCTAGGCCACAATGGACCAAAAAATTTCAACTCGCTGCCCAAGGAAGTGCGAGACATAGTAGGTTGCCCGGTAGACAGGTTCAAAGGGTTATTAGACAAGTTTCTAAAGACCCTCCCAGATGAACCACCAGTGTCTGGATACACTGCTAACTGCCGGGCGGCCTCAAACTCTATACCGGACCAGACTGACCTCCTTCGAAGGGACGCACGGGACGGACGCAGCGGTGGCGGACCACGACTGTGAGGACGGGACCTCTAGACGACTTCAAGTAAGATTCAAGTAAGAATGAAAATTTGGCACAGTTTCCAGAAGTCCGTAAGGTATATAGCGATAGTATAGAAAATAGGTTAAGTACGGTTACTATAAGTAGAAATGATGTGCTTAAGGAAATTGACAGACTGAAACCTCATAAATCGCCTGGTCCTGATGAGGTATATGCTAGAGTATTAAAAGAATGTAGGGATGAGTTAAGTTACCCATTAACATTTTTATTTAACAAGTCATTGGAGACAGGTATAGTTCCAGAAGCTTGGAAGCTTGCAAACGTAGTTCCGATCTTCAAAAAAGGTGACAAATCAATAGCATCCAATTACCGTCCCATTAGTCTTACATCAATCATAGGAAAGCTACTAGAGTCAATTATTGCTAGTAAAATTAGAAACCACTTAGATACATTTAATTTAATAAATTCTTCTCAGCATGGATTCACTCAGGGACGTTCTTGCCTTACTAATTTGCTTAGTTTTTTCTCAGAGGTATATGAAGCAGTAGATAATGACAAGTCATATGATATAATATATTTAGATTTCAGTAAAGCTTTCGACAGAGTCCCCCATGAGAGATTGATGAGAAAGGTTGAGGCGCATGGAATAGGTGGGGCGTTGTTGGGATGGATTAGGTCATGGCTAATTGGTAGGAAGCAGAGAGTCAGCATAAATGGTACGAAGTCAGAATGGGGAGCAGTCAAAAGTGGTGTCCCCCAGGGATCTGTATTAGGTCCTCTGTTGTTTGTTATATACATAAATGACCTAGATTTAGGTATAACTAGTAGGATAAGTAAATTTGCAGACGATACCAAAATGGGGAGAACAATTGATTCAGATAGAGATATAGAGTGCCTCCAAAGGGATCTAGATACCTTACACGAATGGTCAGTAAATTGGCAGATGAAGTTTAACATTGACAAATGCAAGGTATTAAAGATAGGGAAGATGCATACAAATGTTAAATATAAACTAGCTAATGTGGAATTAGAAAACTCGAATTGTGAGAAAGATCTAGGTGTGTTTGTTAGCAATGATTTGAAGCCTAGACAACAGTGTATAAGCGTTCGAAACAAGGCAAACAGGATTCTCGGGTTCATCTCTAGGAGTGTGAGTAACAGAACTGCTGATGTTATCTTAAAACTTTACTTGTCATTAGTGAGACCCCATATGGATTATGCTGTTCAATTTTGGTGTCCTTATTACAGAATGGACATAGATTCATTGGAGAGAGTACAACATAGAATGACAAAAATGATCCATAATATTAGAAATCTTCCGTATAAAGAAAGGTTGAAGAAATTAGGCTTACATTCGTTAGAGAGACGCAGAGTTAGAGGGGATATGATAGAGGTGTTCAAGTGGGTTAGTGGGATTAACAAAGGGAACATGACAAATGTACTAAAGCTCAGTGATAGCGAAAGAACTCGTACCAATGGTTTCAAATTAGATAAATTTCGTTTCAGAAAAGATATAGGCAAATATTGGTTTGGTAACAGAGTTGTAGATGGGTGGAATGGACTACCAGGTGCTATAGTGGGATCTAAAACTCTAGAGAGCTTTAAGATAAAATTGGATAAGCATATGGACGAGAAGGGTTGGGTGTGAAGGGGGATCAGCAGGGTTGGGCCAATCAGCGCTCTGCAGACCCCCGTAATCCTGCGTTAATCTCTAACAGTTTTGGTAAGATGATCCTCAGGGTATTAGAGTGTTGAGCCTATAATTGGGCTTTGTAATTGGGGTTGTGTGGGACAGGGATCTGCCTTGCTTGGGCCAATCGGCTTTCTGCAGACTCCCATTTTCTTATGTTCTTATGTTCTTATGTTCTTATCGGTGAACAATCCAACAGTTTCTCGTATTTCACTTCTAGTGAATTTGTGACGGTAATTACATGTACACCAACATAGTATCGTCCATGAAACTTCTAAACACTGATAATTATCGATGGGGCTCATATCCGGGTTTTCTTCAATTTTAACCTGGTACAGTAGTCCCTCGAATTTTGCGTCTTTCAAATTTGTGAAATTTCGATTTTGCGAACGGGACCCAAGATTTGACAATTTTTGAGGGACTTGATATGTGCGATATTACTTGAGTTTTGCGGGTGGCGCCCAATGATACAGGGTTTCCGCACTAGTTTTCGGGGGGGAGGGGTATGAGGGTCGTGACGTCGGGCCGCCCTGCGGCCCTTTGTTTACTGTTTATAGATTCTCCCACGCTCTCGCATAATCGACTTCCTTGGGCAAAATTGAAGTGTTACCTGTGCCCTGGGTCCCCTGAATCTGTATTTCTGTGTTTTTCTTTATTGTAGGATGTATAATTAAGTGTATGTGTCATAATGTGTGTACAAACAAGGACGAAAATCACCAAAAAATAGGCCCTCGATGATGAGATGTCGACCATATTCAATTAATCCCATAAGGTTAGTTATTTGAAATTTGCGATTTTCAATTTTGCGGGCTGCATTGTCGACCATATTCTCGCAAAATTCGAGGGAGTACTGTATTCTTTACTTGAGACTAGGCCTAGGCTACGTATGTGTTTTGATCATTGATGGCTTGATGCATTGTCAATTTATATAAATTTTGGTAAAATTCTAGCAACGGTTCCACAGCCAGGATGTCCAACGAAAGCCAAGTCCATTCCGTAATTGTTTAGTAGAAGGCCTTTTGGTACTTATAACCGAAACTACCACTAATTATTTCTCAATATTTGAAGGCTATTATAGAATAAGGATGTTGCAAAGATCATTAAAATTTGTTTCAACCTCCGGAGATCCATTTTATGTGCACTATATAAAGTACTGTAAAAACAAAAAACTCTCCCTATAATTCTCCCTATTGACGGCAGTGAAATTCTTATTAACCCGCTGAGGACCAGCTAGTTTATAATAAATGTACCACCAGGGACCGGCTGTTTTGATTTTTTTTTTCCTCTCAGAAACTATAGCGAATGGGTTAGGAATGAAGGAAAAACCACAAAAAAAACTATCAAAAAGCTCAAAAAATGGTCCTACGGAGCCCCTGAAAGTCGATTTTACAAGAGTAAAAATTTGAAGGCAAATACACCCAAAATACCGTTTTTTGCGCGCTCACGCGCACACAGTTGGACTTTGAGAGTTTTCAACCTTCGTCAAGGTTGCGTGGGATACGTACAGTTCCCATACAAATCTGAGACCTCTAGGTGCCATAGGACCGGAGTAATTGGGACCGGATCGGCCAGGACGCATGGTTTGCGTCGCTGGGGTTCTGTGGGTTAAGCCCCGTACTGTTAAAATAAATGCTGATTTCAATAATGCATGGGGGCCCCCCTTAACCCATCCTGTATCCAAAGGCCCAAAAAAAATTATATTTACTCTGAAAATTACTTACATCTGAGTGTTTTAAGATCGTTGGATAATGGGTGAAATAAAGTTTTCCGGGGATTGTAACTAATTTCAACTACTGTACTGTATCATGATGAAAACTACCTAAAATCCAAAAGAAAAACCATGGGAAAATTAGTGGTAGTTTTGGTTATATTTTCCGGCCTTTTTTTCTAGTTATTAACCCGGCAAGCGCGATAGGCCTCGCGGAAGGCTTCCTATAGGGAACGCGATAGGCCTCACGGAAGCAGGACCATAAAAAAAGCTTTCCAAAAAAAAAAAGGGCCTATCAAAAAAAAAAAATTTGTCTCTAGGTGAGATAATTCCCCTCCAGTACTCATCCATGTAAATCTCACCCACCCCCCTCCCCTCCTTCCCCACCTTATTCCCCCCTCCCTCCCCTCCTCAATTATCACCTATTTTCCCTCTTATTATCATCATTTATCGGTTATTTTTCTCTCCCGCGATAATGTAGCACAAGTGGGTTGCAGAAAAGATCGATATGTACCACACACACACCAGCCCAGACCGCCCCGCCGCCCTCAGTTACCTCACAGACAGCGAGAGAGGAGGGTTGACTGCAGCTCTCTCTCGCCTGACATTACGACCGGGTGGCCAATATCTTCGGTTTTCACCACCCAAATGCTTTTCCCACTTATTTTAGCACTCTTGAAGGTTCATATATACATCATATATGTAAAATAAAAGCATACCGAAAACAAATAATGGTCTATATTGTAAATATAACGAATTCTGTCAGAATCCAAGGCTAGAAATACACAAATAACTACCCTAGCTCCTAGGGCTATTTGGCGCTTAACAGGTTAAAAACGTATTCTATGGTGTATTATATGATATATAGAAGCAATAGAACTGTTAAAATGACCTGGGAAGTGTATATTAAACCAAATACAAAACTTTGAATAATAAGGTAAGAGATATGCGTTTCTTATCACTTTTCAACCCAAGACCAGTGGGGGTCTGGGGGCGGCAGCCCCCAGGATGCCCAGGTTAGGTTAGGTTAATGGGAAAATATCAAGGAAACTGGCCAACTTTTATTTGGTGATTTTTATTTTTGGTTTAACTAGTTTTCATCATTACACAGTACAGTGGTTGTCATTAATTAGAATCTCCGGATTTTTTTTTTTTCCCCATTATCCAACAATCTTAAGATACGTCGGCCCCCAATAGTGGGGAGGGCAATGAAGTACAGGGAAATTGAGGGGTAAAAGGCAAAAATAAGGGGTAATATTGGAAGAACTCTTGAATTAAAATATTTAAAATTTAAAAAACCTTGAAATGGAAAAACCCGAGCCAAGTTTTGGCGAAAGTTGGCTCGGGTTTTTGCATTTTGCAAAAGAAAAAAAGGGCAGTAATTGAATTTCGAAAGTTGGCTCGGGGTTTCATGTTTATTAAACCCATAAAACCCGAGCCAATATTTGGCGAAAGGTAACCTAACCTAACTAACAAAAAACGTAACCTAATTAAGCTATCGTACTTGCGTACCTTATTGAGAAGTGGAGTGAAAGCACACACAGGTTGGGAAAAAGAGCTACCGAGGCCACATAAAAATTGCTGAAAAAACCCCCGCGCCGTCTATAGGAGAGTCTTGACAACATTTTAAAGGTAGGAAGACATGTTACCGCTTTTTAAATAGGTTTTACCGAAGGTTGAAACATATATTAATATGAAGTATAGGTTATGTTCATTCGATGGGTGACTTCCGAATTTCCAGGAAAATTTGTGGCCGGTTTCCTTGATAAATACCGGTTAATGACCAGCTATGTAAATACAGTAGTGTATTTTTGGTTTAGTCTATCTATCTATCTATCTATTGCCAGACGCCTTACTCCCCTTACGAGGGTGGCCATACACAGAATGCCCCCAAGCGGACCTATTCCCTGTGAGAGGGACAACCCGAGCCAGTTTAGTGAAGGACTTACAGGATTGACCACTCAATTCAGGATCCGTCCGACTCCGAGGCCCTCTGTGTATCTTGTTAGCACTATTTTTCTACAGTGGTGTTCGGCTAATCCATCCACTAACCTGCCTTACCCTTAGGTAAGCAGTACGGATTTGTATCAGGTTTACTCCCCTAGACAGGTTGCCAACCAAGGCTGACGAGTCCCATCCACCCGGATTTGTATAAGGTTGTCTCCCCTAGATGAGTTGCCGACCAAGGCTAACGAGTCCCATCCACCCGTTGGTTTAGGCTGTGCTCAAAAATCAATTTTCTTTAGGATTCTCTCTTCCCCCCCCCCCCCCTCCACCCTCTCACTGCTCTTAGTTTTGTATTTGGTTTAATATACACTTCCCGGGTCATTTTAACAGTTCTATTGCTTCTATGTACTGTATCATATAATACACCAGGGTAAGACGGGGTAATTTCGCCGTGGCGCTAATAATTTGCATTCAAATGCCGATATCTCCGAAACTATTGCATGGATTTGGCTGCAGCTTGGCTTAGGTTGTAGAGCAGTTTTGGTTTAGGTTGTAGAGCAGGTTTGGTTTAGATTGTATAGCTAGTTTGGCTTAGGTTGTAGATCTAGTTTGGCTTAGGTTTTGTTGCAGTTTCGCGGGGCCTGGAGCCGGGGCTAGCGGCGCATCTGATGGTATGGTCAGGGGTGTTTGTGGGTGGTTTGTATGTGTATGTTTGTTTGAATGTTTGTGGGTGACACAGTGTTGGCAGTAGCTGTCAGCTTCTGCCTGGTACTTTGTACTAGCAACCTACACGCCGCACCCACACGAGACACGTCCACACCCGCACTAAATACTTTCACATCCGTAGGCCTAATAAATACGTCACAACCGCACTAGACACGTCCACACCCGCACTAGACACAGTGACGCCTAGGCTTACACATTTGACACACCTGCATCTCTGCCCGCCCTGTTCAGTTGTGTGTGTGTGCGTGCAACGTTTTTCTATTGGCATGTTTAGTAATAGTAATAATAGTCCCCCTATATAAGGGCAAAGGGGAAAGAGGAGTGTGTGGTAACCACCGAGGAATAAAAAATAAATGACTTAGAGAGTGTACAAAGAAATTTCACTTCGCATATAAGTTCGATAAAACATCTACACTATTGGGAGCGTTTAAGAGCACTGAATCTGTACTCACTGGAACGTAGAAGAGAACGTTACCAAATAATATACACATGGAAAATCGCAGATACTCCGATAGTCATGAAATTCAGTGATGGATGAGGCTGGGAATGCGAAATCCCCCGGATGAATAACAGGGGTGCTATGGGCTCTCTGCGAGAGGGCTGTTTATCACACAGAGGCCCACGTCTCTTCAACAAACTCCCACGGCGAGTAAGAGACATGAGGGACATCTCGTTAGACAACTTCAAGAGAGCCCTAGATGTCGAACTGCAAAAAGTGCCAGACGAGCCCATCCTCGCAAGGGAGCGAGCTGTCGCTTCAAACAGTCTACTGCACCAAATCACCACCCATAACGAGGGGCGTCGCGCTCCTTGGTGCCGCTAGAGGAGCGGCGAACACATCCAAAGGTATCCAAAGGTAAGGACGCCCCTCGTTATGGGTGGTCGAAGGATTCATTGTGCGCAATGCTTTGTTTACGGTCAGGACTTATTATTTTAGTGTTATTTTTTTGTGTAATCGGGTTTTTTCAAGTGTCTATAACGAAATTCCTCCATGCGGACTATAATGAGAAAAATATTGCGAGTCTATTGGTCCCTATTTTCCCTAATAAATTGTTTCTAATAGGGCGGATGTAGTGTCCTTGAAGATTATCCTTTTTTCAAGGTTATTTTGTGTTGGTTATGTTATTTTTTAGGTACTGTATATCATTGCTTAACCATTGTCTAGCGGGGTGTTTTGGGCTCATTTGGGCATATTCAGGCCCTCCTGCATGATAAATGAAGCATCTGCATGAAAAACAAATATTTAGCAAAAAACTAGACAGTAAAAGCTTCAAAATGAGACCAGAACGAGCTACGTAGCACTTGTGGTTCTTTTGCAGTGGTGCCACGAACATGGAAGTTTAGCATATATCGGTATATTTTTCCCAGCTATGCTCACTACTGGCTACACTGCCGGCCTCTCGAGAACACTGGGAACATGAGTTAATGGGCGGCTGTCTGGCCCGCTGCTCTCCCGGCCATTTGCACTCTATTTTAACCCTTTAAAAGCCTTAATAATGCTCCTAACTTGCTGCAAATTGGTGCACGACTTAAGACGAGCGCCGCTCTTTAAGGGTTAATAATAATGATTATTACCGGAAATAAATATTTTCCCATTATCCAACAGTCTAAAAAATATGGCCCTCACTAGTGGAGAGGACTATGAAGTTCAGGGAAAATGAGGGGTTAAAGGAAATGGCTCTAGTTTTGTCACCATTTGCCATTGGATACAGAATAAATAGAGGGGGGGAAACCCCCCTCACCCCTCCAGGACTTATAGAAATCCTCACCCATGTGGCCAGCAGCCAACAAAAAATCCTATTTTCCCTATCTGACCCTATTGTTAGATAATGGGTATTTTGTCAACCTCTACATCATTGCGGGGGTCTGGGGGCAGCAGCCCCCAGGTTAGGTTAGGTTAATGGCAAAATAGGGTTTTTAGGAGAGGATTTCAAAGTCTGGGGGGGGGGGGAATGAACCCCCCCCCCCTCTACTTATTCTATATATCACGGCAAACGGTTATGGCCAAATAGCTATTTTTCTTCCTTAACCTGACAAGCGCGAAATAGACCTAGGGGCTAGGGTAGTTATTTGTGCATTTCTAGCCTTGGATTCTGACAGAATTAGTTATATTTACAATATAGAGCATTATTTGTTTTCGGTATGCTTTTATTTTACATATATGATGTATATATGAACCTTCAAGAGTGCTAAAATAAGTGGGAAAAGCATTTGGGTGGTGAAAAACGAAGATATTGGCCACCCGGTCATAATCTCAGGCGAGAGAGAGCCACAGGCAACCCTCCTCTCTCGCTGTCTGTGAGGTAACTGAGACGAGCGGGGCGGTGTGGGCCGGTGTCTGGGTGTTTCATAACGATCTTTTCTGCAACCCACTTGTGCTACATTATCGCGGGAGAGAAAAATAACCGATAAATGATGATAATAAGAGGAAAAATAGGTGATAATTGAGGAGGGGGGAGGGGGGTGGGTGAGATTTACATGGATGAGTACTGGAGGGGAATTATCTCACCTAGAGACAAATTCCTTTGTTTTGATAGGCCCTTTTTTTTTTTTTGGGAGTTTTTTTTTATGGTCTTGCTTCCGTGAGGCCTATCGCGTTCCCTATAGGAAGCCTTCCGCGAGGCCTATCGCGCTTGCCGGGTTAATCCCTCATTTTTCCTGATCTTCAAGGCACTCGCCACTAG
>JBAKBP010019243.1:0-17500 GCA_037953745.1 Lithodes maja
ATTGTAGTTATATTTATGATCTACTCTATTTAATTTAGGACGGTCTTATATTAGCCCATTATGTGCAATCAACATTCCAAGTAGAGCTTATTGTGTGGGGCGAGGTGTGTGTGTGTGTGTGAGTGTGAGAGAGAGAGAATGAATGAATGTGTGTATGTATGTATGTATGTGGACCTTATAATACTTGTCTGTATGTGTTTATGCCTATAGATCTTTAAATACATTAATATAGCGAATGTTTACTATCAGTGCGTGTATGTTTCGAAATATTTCCCTATATATGTTTATTTACGCTTGTTCGTTCTGTAAATAATATAATTAATTCATTTCACTCCCAACATCAAACACATCCCAATGAAATTAATGAAAGCATGTGATCCTCCAGGGATTCGAACCTAAGATACCACATACAGATCGTAAGCACTCTTAACCATTACACAACCAAGAATAAAATAATTGTGCCTTTGAATCATGACATGTAGTACCTCCAAGACATTGTGTACAGTATGTGTACAGTTGCCATATGTACTAAGCTTATATATGTGGTAAGACTCAGAAGCCAGAATTATGCCAGATCTTGTTAGTTACTGGAGATTTATGAAGAACAGACCCCTAGAAAGTCCGAGGTTGACAGAGAAGCACTATAGAGCCCCAAGTATGGGAACGACCGAGTACCCCATAGAATTATTCGACTATTTTGGTATCTGACGTAAGTGTAGTATGGGAACGACCGAGTACCCCATAGAATTATTCGACTATTGTGGTATCTGACGTAAGTGTTCTGTTCAGCATTCCAAAGTAGCTGCGTTCATGTCGATTAACCCTTTCTATACCGGTGACGTTTTTTGTATTTTATTTCAGCTACATTTAGATCATGTTATGAAGCTTGATAGGGTATAGGGTAGCTGAAGGGATTAATTGAGATAGTCGGTAACCTATTAAGTGGTAGACGTCCTTCTTTGTTTGAGTAAAATCGTCTAATAGTTGCCAGAATATAATTAAAAGGACGTCACCGGTATTGAGCTGGTTAAAGTTTGTTTTATCTTGACTAATGATTTCGTTGGTCATTTGCGCAAGTCGTCGAATTGAATTTGATGATATTGGGTGACATCGATCCAATATTTACTAATGTATTTACTTTTAATTTATATAAAAAAAGAAACCAAAAAAAACCCGGATTAGTATTTGTAAGTAAACTGTACGGTACTCGTATTATTTATTACCGGAGTATTTTTTACTACTGCTAATATTGTTACTATAGTACTGATATAATATTTAAGAAGATCTATCTATATCCCTCTCTTACGAAAGCTGCTATTGCTACCACTACCACCACCAATACTACCAATACACTACTTTATTACTACTATCACTAACACTATTTCTGTCAATGAATTAATTGATAAGACATAGATATCTCTCTCTCTCTCTCTCAGCAGTGAAGTTCAATGTTGTTTACCCCTAGTTTTTAGAGTGGCCTAAATTAACTATAATCGCAGCCATCAAGCCACGCCGCTAGACCCGTGCCAGACACCGAGGCTTGGAGATGGACCAAGAAACGGAACGAGAGAGAGAGAGAGAGAGAGAGAGAGAGAGAGAGAGAGAGAGAGAGAGAGAGAGAGAGAGAGAGAGAGAGAGAGAGATCACTGGATACTTAGCCTACTCTATATATGGAGAGAGAGAGAGAGAGAGAGAGAGAGAGAGAGAGAGAGAGAGAGAGAGAGAGAGAGAGAGAGAGAGAGAGATCTATGTCTTCTCAATTAATTCATTCCTTTACTTCTTAGTTTCCTCACTAGACCTCCATCAACTTAGAAAAAACACCCCCTAGATCCCCCTTCAAGATAAATGTGTACATTTTTCGGTAGAAAAATTTCCCGGCCAGAGGCCGATTCCTCTTAAAATTTCAGGCTCGCTATCGCTCGCCAGGAAATAACCGACACCTAAATGGCACGATAGGTCTAAAATTGACAACGAAATGGGGCGAAAGGTCTTTAAATCGCCAAAATAATGGGCCGAACGTCTTATAATCTCAACACAAATGGGGTTTAACACGAGGAAGAAAGGGGACCAGAAAAATTACCCATCTCCCCTTAACCTCAACAGTTCATCAGCTTCACCTTGCAGTCAAATCTGACACCGTCATCCACGGATTCAGGGAAGTGAAACGAGAAAGCCCATTTAACTATAAAAGGTAAACAAACATGCATTGTGGGAGCAGGAAGAGAAAGCAGAGATAACAAGAGGTGAATGGAGAAAGCTCTGATGATGCAGTACTTCACGGTGGAGAAGATAGGTGGCTGAGAGTAGAAACCAACACAGCTTGCTGATTATTGATGGTGTCAAGTGAGATATTGTTCCTTAAGGTACATGTATATATTGAACACATTGTTTTCCAACAAATGATCAAGTGAGTGCGCACCTTCGAGTTGCATTAGCATGAAAATCACACCGATTTCGAATAATAAGAGAAAATGTTTGAGTGGCATGAATGACTACGCGCTTAACCTGTTTCGGAGTGGGTTTCTCAGGGTTAGGTATGTAGTTATGGATTCTTCACACCACATTCAGTTCATAGTGCCGGAATAAAATACGGCAACAAATCACAATATTGTCTTACCCATCCACCATTTCTGATATCCAAGAACAACAACAACAACAACAACAACAACAAAGTCGATGATACATACATAGAATACATACAAGTGCATAAGGAGGAAACCGCTAACAACCCAATACAAGAATAAAGAAATGTTAAGGGGCGATTTCCACTTGGGGGATTTTCTTTGGACCCCTTTCTTCCTCATGTTTAGCGCCTTTGCTTTTTGAGATTTTAAGACGTTCGTCCCATTAGTTTGGCGATTTTAACAACTTTCGCCCCATTTATGTCAATTTAAGACCTTTAGAGCCTTTTAGGTGTCGATTTTTTTCCTGGCGAGCGATAGCGAGCCTGTAATTTAAGAGGAAACGGCCTTTGGCCGGGAAATTTACAAATGCATCTTGAAAGGGGGTCAAGGGGGTGTAATTTTAAGCTTGATGGAGGTCTGGAGAACAAACTAAAAGCCCCCCTTAAACCCAAGAAGGAAGTATATGTTGTGGGAGGAATGAACTTGTAGGGGTATAAGGAAGACCTTCAAGATAAGTTGAGGTGTATAGGAAGGAGGCCAGTATGGTGGTGGTTGTGGTTGACTGCTGGTTGTTGGTTGTTGTGGTTGGTAGTTGTTGTGGTTGGTGGTGATGTTTTTTGTTGGAGTTGTTGGTGGTTGTTGTGTTGTGGTTGGTATTGGTGTTAGTGGTTGACTGGTGGTTGTTGTTGTGGTTGCATGTTTTGGTATTAGTGCTGTAGTGGTTGACTGGTGGTGGTGGTTGTTGTGGTTGCATGTTTTGGTATTAGTGCTGTAGTGGTTGACTGGTGGTGGTTGTTGTTGTGGTTGCATGTTTTGGTATTAGTGCTGTAGTGGTTGACTGGTGGTGGTGGTTGTTGTGGTTGCATGTTTTGGTATTAGTGCTGTAGTGGTTGACTGGTGGTGGTGGTTGTTGTGGTTGCATGTTTTGGTATTAGTGCTGTAGTGGTTGACTGGTGGTGGTTGTTGTTGTGGTTGCATGTTTTGGTATTAGTGCTGTAGTGGTTGACTGGTGGTGGTGGTTGTTGTGGTTGCATGTTTTGGTATTAGTGCTGTAGTGGTTGACTGGTGGTGGTGGTTGTTGTGGTTGCATGTTTTGGTATTAGTGCTGTAGTGGTTGACTGGTGGTGGTGGTTGTTGTGGTTGCATGTTTTGGTATTAGTGCTGTAGTGGTTGACTGGTGGTGGTTGTTGTTGTGGTTGCATGTTTTGGTATTAGTGCTGTAGTGGTTGACTGGTGGTGGTGGTTGTTGTGGTTGCATGTTTTGGTATTAGTGCTGTAGTGGTTGACTGGTGGTGGTGGTTGTTGTGGTTGCATGTTTTGGTATTAGTGCTGTAGTGGTTGACTGGTGGTGGTGGTTGTTGTGGTTGACTGGTGGTGGTGGTTGTTGTGGTTGCATGTTTTGGTATTAGTGCTGTAGTGGTTGACTGGTGGTGGTGGTTGTTGTGGTTGCATGTTTTGGTATTAGTGCTGTAGTGGTTGACTGGTGGTGGTTGTTGTTGTGGTTGGTGGTGGTTGTTGTGGTTGCATGTTTTGGTATTAGTGCTGTAGTGGTTGACTGGTGGTGGTTGTTGTTGTGGTTGGTGGTGGTTGTTGTGGTTGCATGTTTTGGTATTAGTGCTGTAGTGGTTGTAGTTGTGGTTGTTTTAGTTGATTATAATGGGGTATTAGGAAGACCTTCAAGGTATGTGAGAGGTAAATAGGAAGGAGGTCAGTGTGGTGGTTGTGGTTGTTGGTGGTGTAGTGGTGGTTGTTGGTGTAGTGGTTGTGGTTGTTGGTGGTGGTGTTGTGGTTGTTGGTGGTGGTATTGTGGTGGTTGTGATTGTGGTAGTTGGTGGTGTTGTGGTGATTGTTGGTGTAGTGGTTGTTGTTGTTGGTGGTGGTGATGTGATTGGTGTTGTAGTTCTTGTTGGTGGTGGTATTGTGGTTGTTGGTGGTGATATTGTGGTTGTTGGTGGTGGTATTGTGGTTGTTGGTGGTGGTATTGTGGTTGATGGTGGTGGTGGTGTGGGTGTTGGTGGTGGTATTGTGGTTGTTGGTGGTGGTGTTACGACCGGGCACTCGGGTACACTAGGGCTCTTACACAGGACTCGAGTATGGCTCGCTGCCACAACGGAAACACACGATCCCAACCCCAGAGTACTGCCAGCCGAACAAAAAACGCCACTACCCTCCAGAGTTCTATCTGCTATAACGGGGTATACAAGAACTCGGTACTAGCGTTTCACACAACAGACTAATAGCAAGACGGGAGTTATCTAGTCTGGTCAACAATCAAACAAAGAAGAAAGTACTACAACACTAAAGAATAGTGTTGGCCGAAGCCGAAGTAATCCACCCTTGAACTAAGAACTTAAGAAGTCCTCCACCCTCTACTTCGGATCGGCACTATTACGTTACGTTAAACAATAGTCCTCGAGCATCAAGCAAGGAATCTTCTGATAAGTTAGATGCTTCTCGAATACTCATAAGAAGTAAGTATCGGATTTTTGAACAGCAATTTAATGAATAACTCACTGGTAATTAAAGGCTTTAAATTGACATAAGAAGAATTATAAGAATAAGCAATAGGATATGGCAAACATTAAGAAGAAGTACTCCGACAATGCACTGGCAATAGCCTACTAAGATTGTGCTCGTGGGCCACTAATCTCTGAAGTAGCTAAGCGTGCCACACATGAAATCAATAGTGCTTAAACAATAATATACATAAGGAGAAGCTTCAATACTATGCTGTATCTGCTGGTCGAGCAAAGTCTAGCTGGGATATCTAAGGTTAAGAGACAATGGCTGAGCAAGCGGCTCGTAGCCTAGCGAGGTCCTTAAGACTGTGCGGCCAAATTACGGTAATTGACGGGATGCTCTCTTGAGAGATCCAGATCACTAGTATCTGGTTCTCTCCTGGCGATCCTCTCAAAGTCAAGCAAAATGAGATAGCACAGTGTTGGGTGGCACAGGCAAAAGCCCTCACTCGCAACACAGTGCTAAACTCCCACGGTACACAATCAAAAAGACCCCCTAGGCTTCCCACGTCTCCGTTGCAATTGTGCTGGTTCAACCAACCTAGCACTCATAGGAAATCACAACTCGAGGAACCCTATCCCAGTCTAGCATTGCCTAAACCAGCAGAAAACAGGAACATGAATAATCGCACACAGGGAAATACATATACGAGTGCAACAAACATCAATCAATCCTATTCTAGTTAACCCTTCCAAAAATAGGCTATCTAACAGGCACTTATCTCGTGAGAACTCAAGCGATAATACTTTGGCTGACTAAATCTGCACCAAAGGGGTCATTGAGGTTATACAGGGACGAGAAGAGAAGAAGGTAGGCTGTTCAGAGAGTAGAGAAAGTTCACATCAGTCGGAAGAATATGGATAGTTGCAAGGGATATGAGAGGTCGCTTTGCCTGATGAGTTCTGAAGCATGGTGGCAAAAACCTCTCTTTTTATACTCGGCCCTCTAGCGGCATATCTCAAACTACTTAAGGACCGCCCACTGGCAATCATGACGTCATATACTCTCTCAATCTGGGATTGACAAAGAACTTCCCACGCGCTGAAAGGGAGGAAGGGAGGAGGAAGGAGGGAATTAGGCCTACCGGCCCGCGTGGCGTACTCACTAATCCCACGCCACGTAATATCTCTCCTCTCATCATTACATACAAGTCCCACACACAATACTTATATCTAATGATATAAAATAGAACTCGTTGACTTAGAAGAAAACAAAATACATAATGATAATACTTATAGTACAACGGTTCACATAAACTGAGTTAGGAAACTCTACACAGACTACAGCCAAAGTTCCTGCCCTGACGATCCTAGCGAGAGTGGGGCCTGACTGGGCGTTCTGTACAGCATGCTCATACTCGACATGCGTCACACCTCCCCCAAGATTTTACTTGCTCAACCCTGAGCTAAAATCTGATATACAGAACCCCATCAAACCCCTCACACCCAGCGACCGCATGGCACTAAAACAACGCTGAGTTTATCACTAGAACACATCTTATAAAAAAAAAATTCACATTTCATAACTCCTCCCAACAATAGTAAAAGACACAATATCATGCTCCCAGAGCGAGCTTACAGCAGCTCAGCCGTTTGATAGTTCGTGGACTACTCAAACCTTATAGGCTATGACAAACTTATACAATTATCTATATCAAAAAGAAAGAGTTTTTATATGATTTTTATATTTTAATATGTTTTTTTTTTCCGGCTGCACTATAAGGGCAGCCTATTTTCTTCTATACCAAACGCTCAACAATCCTGCTTTACGACCCAATACGCTGGGCTACAACCGCGAGCCAACAAGCACCAAGCGCAAAATACTACTCAAACCAAAGCAGGAGGCTACCCGTGTGTCAATTTACCCAGGATCATATACCCCTGAACGACCACATGCAACCTCGTTGTCACAACCGGCAATATGGCTTATGTCCAGGTTATATACCAATAACCTTAGTGACCACCTGGTCAGCCTCATATTCCGATTGTGAAACGGGTCCAAGATCTTGAGAGGGTAATGATCTGGGTAAACTACACCGACCGGACCATAGGCTGGAACATAGATCTCTAAATGCCCCAGCGCATCATTGTCCTTTTCACTTTCATTCATCAGGCTCTGACACGTTGCTGGTGCATTCTTAAGTCCGTCAGGCACAACATTGCACTGGTAGGTACTCCCGTCCACAACAAAACCACATACCTCTTTAGCACGCTCGGACAAAGTTACAAGCAACGACCACTCACGACATTCCTTATCCCTCATATCCTTCGTCCACACGTAATCCAGCTCTGCTTGCACCATAGGCTGTCGAGCAGGATTTATACGGCAGGGAATTAAACTGAGCCTTGCACTATCTCCAGCCTGCATGTCGGATTCTACCCCGTACCTCAGGCCTGGAGAAGCAACAAACATGCGAAAGTACTGCCATAGCCTAGTAAATAACTGCCTTGCACTGTCTCCACGAACAACATGCCTTGTGCCCTCCCACAACCCAGCCGAGACCGCAGCTTCTAACCTGTAGTCTCCCTCCTTCTCCACCTTCGTCCCTAGAACAGCCAGGTCATGAGAGGGACAATCAGTACCACCCGTGCAGTCACTCCCACAGTTCATTATTGCTAAGGCTTCCCCGCCGATACCGTACATGCGCACCCCCGCATTCCTTGTGACGACATCTGCCTGCGCAGCATCACCGCTTTCAGCGACATGGCCAGATACAGTCGGTCTATGGTAGGGCTGTTGCATTAGACTAGAGCAGCATTGGGAGGCTATGCGACGACCGGGCACTGCGATACCACAGCCGACCTTACCAATCTGCTCAATGTCCTCCTTTTGACCACCACCCTTGGCAGCCATGGGTCGACCCTGACCTGGCAACCATGCCAAGGCCTCGTCGCCCACCTTAAACCACCGAAACAACGAGGCTAACGGTCTTTTAACAGTCACATGACCTGCCTGCGGAACATCTCGCACCGCCCGAGTTGTGAGACTCAGGGGCTCGGCACGACCAGTGGGGTATGAACCGAGCTGGTGCTGGAGTGCTGCACACTGCTGCTCAGGCAGGTGCTCTAGCACTTCCACAGCCACCAGACTCGTGTCCCCCGCCCACTGCTTCGCCGAGACATGACAATCCCTACTCTCCTCCACCTGTGCCCTACTGCCCCCCTCTCCTTCTCCACCTTGGCCGCGGCAGACCAACGCAGGGACAGTAGGCTGCTCAGGTGGTTGCCTCACAAACTCCTCCACCAGGTTCACATGACATGCTTCCCCGTCCTCGTGTTTAATCTCGACAGCACCATTACCACACTTCTGAACTTCCGGATCCTCCAACTGAGCAACCCTTTTTTCTCTCTGTGTGTAACGTTGCTGCCTCTGAGTCTCTTCCGGCCCTACCTCCTCACTAGCTGTGACAGGTCCTGGGGCCTCTCCAGACTCTAACATAGGTGCTAATACTGAATCAACCAGGAGAGCCGCCGAGTCAAAACTCTTAAAACCAACTCCAGCTTTAGCCTCCTCCTGTTGATCGTTCCTCTGCTGGTCGGAAGACGGAGGACTAGGCTGTGACACTTTAGCTGTCCGAGCCCGGGTGACAGCACACGCCATGGGTTGTGCCTGGCACCGCTCGACACACTCTTGCTCTTCCCTACTCACGTCGGCCGTCCTCTCGGCAACGACTAAGGGTAGAACCTCAGAAGCGGGCATTGCAAAGTCGTTACCGAGAAGAAGGTCGACGCCCTCCACTGGCAGTTTCTCCACAATCCCAACATCCAATTCACGTGTCACACCATCCACCTCCAACTCCAACCGCACCAGCGGGTATGACCGAGTTGCATTAATACCCTGCACCACTACCACCCGAGCCGCATTTATAGGGTAGCCAGTCAAATTGTTCATCAGAGTCTGGGAAGCACCTGTATCACGCAAGACCTCTACTCCATGCTTGCGCCCCGCCCACATCACGCAACCCCGTCCTCTATGGTCGCAAAAAACATCCTGAGCAGGGTTCGAGCCTCCCAGGTGCTTCTGCATTGGCTGTGCCTCAGCCTCTGACGAACTGCCCCGGGCAAACTCAGAAGACTTCGGAGACACACCAATGTTGCAGGCCAAAGACACAGCTGCTGTAGGTGGTTTGCTAGGACAGACTCTTGCAAAGTGCCCCTTTTCATGACAAAGATAACACTCCAACTCCCCTCTGGGCTTCCCTTGGTACTGGGAAGGGCCCGGCCCCTTCTTAAATGGGACGGTGTTAGTCTTGTGGTCAGTCTTGGTATCATAGCTCTTGTACTTGTTTGCATAATGTATATCACTAACTCGGGGGGGTGGGGTGTCACGCCCCTTGTTACCTGCCTCACTACGCTGGGCAGACCCGCACCCACGAATTAATGATAGCCGGAGGTCAGCCATCTCAGCTGCCTCCTGTAGAGTTTTAGGGTTCTTTTCTTTAATAGTTAAAGTCATATCTGCACCAGTACACTTATAAAACTGCTCGAGCAGAAACAGCTCAGTCAACTGTTCGGCCGTCTCAGCTTTCTCAGAACGTGTCCAGTTAGCAAGTGCATCTTTTAAGTCCCGGGCATGTTCAAGAAAGGTCGCCTCCCTAGTCTTCGTAACACCCCGAAACTTCAATCGATATGTTTCTGGTTGCAACTCGTATGCCCGTAGGACAGCTCTCTTCAATTCTGGGTAGTCAATGCAAGACTCTAAAGGCAGTGCATCATAAGCCTTCAGACCCTTACCCGTAAGTCTGGAGGAGACTAGAGCTGCCCACTTCTCTTCAGGCCAATTATGCTCCCTACACTTCTTCTCAAAACGATTAAAAAATTCTGTGACTTCAGTTTCACTAAATGCCGGCACCAACTTGACTAAGTGGGACAAGGACTGTTCTCTTACTTGGCCCTCCCGGCCCATCCGAATCCCTGTCGACTCTGCACGAGTCTTATCTAAGTCTATCTGAGCACAATATTTCTCGGAGTCGTATCTAAGCTCAGCCTCGTGCCTCCTGACCTCAATCTCATGCCTCCTAGTCTCATTCTCCTGCCTCCTAGACTCAGCCTCAATCTCCTGCTTCCTAGCCTCATTCTTCGCCTCAATCTCCTGCTTCCTAGCCTCATTCTCCATTTTAGCAAGCTCGAGTTTAAATATCATCTCAGGAGACAGGCCGGAAGAGGGAGCTGCCACTACTGAAGGAGGGGGGGCAAGAACTGGGGAACCACCATACGCACCGCCCGAGGGCACTCCAATCTTCCAATGCTCATCCCTCTGTGGGAGAGTGCTAACCTCCGGCAACTGAGTGGACGGCACTGTGGGAGTCGAGTGAGAGGGGATCTGGGGAGGAACCCCCCCAAACGCCCTCTCCTCCGAAACCCCATGTCGCCCACGCAACACCCAGGAAATCAGCTCCCCCTTGGACATCCCTCCTACATTGGATAGACCCAAAACCTTGGCTATCAGGTGCAAGCCATAAACATTCACCCCAGTCAGCCTCTCCTCCGTCACGTGGTACTGCTTACTCACAAAAAGTCTAGCATCCTCCTCACTAGTTACTAACGGCACCTCCTCACATAGCATCTCTCGCTCCTCGTCAGTACTAGGGCCCGACATACTGAAGTTCATCAAAAAAATCTCGAGACAAAAGTGTTAAACTCCCTTATGCAAGCACTAATTACTAAATTAACTGGAGTCTCTTAAATGCTCTCCTAATTGCCTTACAAAAAAAAAATATTCTTCAATATGTACGCTAAAGTACCAACAAACAAATGTTGTACAACTCTGCACAAAATTTATACTGTTCACAAAATCCTAAGCAAGGTCGCCATTTGTTACGACCGGGCACTCGGGTACACTAGGGCTCTTACACAGGACTCGAGTATGGCTCGCTGCCACAACAGAAACACACGATCCCAACCCCAGAGTACTGCCAGCCGAACAAAAAACGCCACTACCCTCCAGAGTTCTATCTGCTATAACGGGGTATACAAGAACTCGGTACTAGCGTTTCACACAACAGACTAATAGCAAGACGGGAGTTATCTAGTCTGGTCAACAATCAAACAAAGAAGAAAGTACTACAACACTAAAGAATAGTGTTGGCCGAAGCCGAAGTAATCCACCCTTGAACTAAGAACTTAAGAAGTCCTCCACCCTCTACTTCGGATCGGCACTATTACGTTACGTTAAACAATAGTCCTCGAGCATCAAGCAAGGAATCTTCTGATAAGTTAGATGCTTCTCGAATACTCATAAGAAGTAAGTATCGGATTTTTGAACAGCAATTTAATGAATAACTCACTGGTAATTAAAGGCTTTAAATTGACATAAGAAGAATTATAAGAATAAGCAATAGGATATGGCAAACATTAAGAAGAAGTACTCCGACAATGCACTGGCAATAGCCTACTAAGATTGTGCTCGTGGGCCACTAATCTCTGAAGTAGCTAAGCGTGCCACACATGAAATCAATAGTGCTTAAACAATAATATACATAAGGAGAAGCTTCAATACTATGCTGTATCTGCTGGTCGAGCAAAGTCTAGCTGGGATATCTAAGGTTAAGAGACAATGGCTGAGCAAGCGGCTCGTAGCCTAGCGAGGTCCTTAAGACTGTGCGGCCAAATTACGGTAATTGACGGGATGCTCTCTTGAGAGATCCAGATCACTAGTATCTGGTTCTCTCCTGGCGATCCTCTCAAAGTCAAGCAAAATGAGATAGCACAGTGTTGGGTGGCACAGGCAAAAGCCCTCACTCGCAACACAGTGCTAAACTCCCACGGTACACAATCAAAAAGACCCCCTAGGCTTCCCACGTCTCCGTTGCAATTGTGCTGGTTCAACCAACCTAGCACTCATAGGAAATCACAACTCGAGGAACCCTATCCCAGTCTAGCATTGCCTAAACCAGCAGAAAACAGGAACATGAATAATCGCACACAGGGAAATACATATACGAGTGCAACAAACATCAATCAATCCTATTCTAGTTAACCCTTCCAAAAATAGGCTATCTAACAGGCACTTATCTCGTGAGAACTCAAGCGATAATACTTTGGCTGACTAAATCTGCACCAAAGGGGTCATTGAGGTTATACAGGGACGAGAAGAGAAGAAGGTAGGCTGTTCAGAGAGTAGAGAAAGTTCACATCAGTCGGAAGAATATGGATAGTTGCAAGGGATATGAGAGGTCGCTTTGCCTGATGAGTTCTGAAGCATGGTGGCAAAAACCTCTCTTTTTATACTCGGCCCTCTAGCGGCATATCTCAAACTACTTAAGGACCGCCCACTGGCAATCATGACGTCATATACTCTCTCAATCTGGGATTGACAAAGAACTTCCCACGCGCTGAAAGGGAGGAAGGGAGGAGGAAGGAGGGAATTAGGCCTACCGGCCCGCGTGGCGTACTCACTAATCCCACGCCACGTAATATCTCTCCTCTCATCATTACATACAAGTCCCACACACAATACTTATATCTAATGATATAAAATAGAACTCGTTGACTTAGAAGAAAACAAAATACATAATGATAATACTTATAGTACAACGGTTCACATAAACTGAGTTAGGAAACTCTACACAGACTACAGCCAAAGTTCCTGCCCTGACGATCCTAGCGAGAGTGGGGCCTGACTGGGCGTTCTGTACAGCATGCTCATACTCGACATGCGTCACAGTGGTATTGTACAAAGGAGTACAAAGGAGTACAAAGGAAATCAAGCAACAACAGATCTAGTGACCCTTCTAGGCTGCTTGTCCTCCAAAACACTGAGGATCAAGTGTCCAAACAGTGGTTTAGAGTGGGTAAGGGAACATTGGAAAGGGAACTACTGCCCTGCCACTAACGTGGCAGGACTAGGAAGTTAGTAGGGGACATATGGGTTAGTAACTGAGGGGAGGATAAAGTTATTCATTTACAAACGCAGTCAGTCGCGGGTTTGATGCGAGATATTTGTCTAGGCGGAATTTAAATGAATCAACGGTGCTGCAGTCTATAACGTTTCGGGGAAGCCCATTCCACAATTTGACAACTCGATTGAAGAAGAAATTCTTAGATTCGTGCGAGTTAAAAGATTTACCAATAATTTTGCAACCGTTTCCCCGTGTGTAATTAGATTGGTCGATAGTGAAGTACTTACTACAGTTCATATTGTCGATGCCTTTGATGATTTTGAACACTTGAATTAAGTCGCCTCTTAATCTGCGCTGGGTTAAAGGAAATAGATTTAATTCTCTAAGACGCTCTTCGTATGGTTTGTTCTTTAGGCTAGGTATCATTTTGGTAACTCTACGTTGAACTCGTTCTAGCTTGTTTATATCTTTTTGGTAATAAGGGCACCAGGATTGAACGCAGTATTCCAGAAGAGGGCGGACTAAGGAATTGTAAAGGGTTAGGATAACTTCTTTGGATTTATGCTCAAATGACCTGCCTATAAAGCCAATTATTTTGTTTGCCTTCTTAACAACTTCTGAACATTGTTGACTCGGTTTTAGGTTACTCGATATTGTTACTCCCAGATCAGTTTCTCTGTTTACATTCTTAAGCTGAGTGCCATTCATCGAATAGTTTGCTTTCTCATTTAGGTATCCGACATGTAGTACTTTACATTTATCCGCATTGAAACTCATTTGCCAAATTTGGGCCCAACATGACAATTTATCTAGATTGTGTTGCATATCGTCAACTTGTTCTTTTGAGAGTACGCTATTTGCAATTTTTGTATCGTCAGCAAATTTTGAGATTGTGCAGGTGAGACCCTCATCTATGTCGTTGATGTAAATTAGAAAGAGAATTGGTCCTAGTACCGATCCCTGGGGTACCCCGCTACTTACATTGGTCCATTTAGATGCCTTACCGTTTATGACTACTCTTTGCTTTCTGTTGTTGAGCCAATTTTCTATCCATTTCAACACACCGTCTTGTATTCCATGCGCTTTTAGTTTTAGCAGTAAACGTTTGTGGGGAACTTTGTCAAAGGCCTTTTGAAAATCAAGGTATATAATATCTACAGCTTTACTCTCATCGTAGAGGTTGAGGATATCGTGGAAGAAGTCTAAGAGGTTTGTTAAACAGGAACGTTTTTTACGAAAGCCGTGTTGAGTATCTTTAAGTATGTTATTTTCCTCTAAGTGATTTACGAGTCTGTCTCGTATGACCGTTTCTAGCATTTTACATACAACTGAGGTTAAGCTAATTGGACGATAGTTACTGGGTAGGGATTTGCTGCCTTTTTTGAATATCGGTGTTACGTTGGCTAGCTTCCACTGATCAGGCATAGTTCCAGACTGCAAGGATTTATTGAATAGTAATGTCAGTGGTTTGGAGAGCTCATTCTTAGCTTCCTTTAGAACTCTAGGCGAGATTGTATCAGGTCCTGGCGTTTTATTTACTTTGAGTTTATCTAAACAATTCAATACTTCTCTCTCTGTAACGGTGATATTGCTTAGAAGATCTGAATTATCAATCTGAATCGGCGATGGTGTAGGGATATCACTGAGGTCTTCGGTTGTAAAAACTGATGCAAAGAAGGTATTGAGGGCATTACTCATTTGTACTTCGTCTTTGGTGTATTCTCCTTTTTCATCGACTAACGGTTCAACAGTTGAAGTAACTACTTTTTTCTTTCTGATATAACTATAGAATTCTTTCGGGTTTGTTTTACTTTGATTCGCAATATGTAACTCTAAGGTCTTTTTACTTTGCTTAATTAACTTTTTGGCTTTGCGTCGTAGCTCTACAAATTTCACCCGTTCTTCGTCATTTTGTGAGGATTTTAATCTATCATTAGCAAATTTTTTAGCAAGCAGGCAGTTTGAAATATCTTTATTCCACCATTTGGGCTTATTATTATGGCCTGGACGCCGTATTTTCGATGGTATGCAGTCTTGCACTGCTTTTAGGTAAGTGGTTTCGAATAACTTCCAAGATGTATTTATGTCGTTATTGTTAATTAAAAAGCTCCAGTCAGTTTCTTTAAACATAGCTCTAAGTTTATGGAAGTTTGCTTTCTTGAAATTAGGGACTTTTTCGATGCTACTATTTGGTTCGTTACTAGTAAACTTTAAAGTGAAAATTATCGTACGATGGTCGCTGTTACTGAATTCATCACCAACATTCAAATTCTCTATCAATTCTTCTTTTGTTGCAAGTACAATGTCAAGAACGTTATTACCACGGGTCGGCGTTCGAACAAATTGATAAAGCGAACTCTCTTGCAAGTTCGTATACAAGTCATGTCCGGAGTGTGAAGTAAGAGTATCGCCCCACTTGGTCACAGGTAAATTAAAGTCGCCAAAAATTACGGTACCTTGTGAGTTACTTACATCTGCAATTTGTTCGTAAATTTCTCGGTCAGTTTGCACTGATTGAGCTGGAGGTCTGTATATTAACGCAAGTATTATTTTTGTACCTTTATTATTCTTTATTAGCACAAAAGATGTGTCGACGTTCACAATTTGAGGTTTTGACACGAGGGTCGGGTTAAGACTTTCTTTGATATAAAATAAAACGCCACCTCCATTTTTATTTATTCGGCTGTTCTCAAACATTACATAACCGGGAAGTGAATACTCTGCTAAAAAGTCTCTATCTTCTGTATTGAGCCAAGATTCTGTTATGCCAATCACATCATAATTTTCTGTAAACACTAGTTCCTCTAAATCTGAAAATTTATTGCGTATGCTACGAGCGTTTGCATAGAAAACCTTTAAAGTTGCGGTTTTAGAACTCGCAGAACGTTCTTTCATCGAATTTTTGGTTCTGGTCGGATCTACATTTACATTCATGGCTGTCCTCGGTCCTCGGTCGTTATCCCTGACGGTTTTGAATTTGGGTCGTGTTGGTGGAGATTTATCCAAATTCGCGGTTCTTGACGGATTAGTATTTAATTCCTTTGTAGGTTGCCGTCCTCGCTGTCTTCGGTCCTCCTTCCTGGTTGTCCTGTGCTGAGTCGATTTCTTCTCCGAAAATCCTTCACCGCATCGTTGAGAAGACGCCCAAAACGTGCTGCTCCCACCTGGTTCAGATGAACTCCATCGTCCGAAAACAAATAGTCATCGTAGTAGAAATTGTCCCAGGTGTCGACGAATCCCACGTTCTCCTTCCTGCAGAGGTTTGCTAGACAACGATTTGTGCTGGTGGCTATGTTGTAAAATCGGCTCTCTACACCGAGCCGGGGGACGATTCCTGAGACGATGATCCTTGATGACTTCTCCTTAAACGACTTGATCAGCTGCTGGTACTTTAAAAGCAAATCTTCCGACCGGGTTCGCTGCACATCGTTGGATCCAACGTGGATGACGTACATTGTATTAGCAGGGGCCAGCTTTGATACTTCGTCAACTGCTGCAACTACGTCATCCACACCACCACCAGGGATACAAAAACGCTTCCTGGTCTTAGGTGCCCTGGCGCAAAACTCTGTGAGCTGACCACGTATCATCGAGTCTCCCACGAGCCGGACTTCTTCTATTTCCTCTTCGTCATCTGAGTCTGCGAGTATCTGGAAACGGTTTTGACACTCGGTAATCGGTATGTGTTTCCTGGTCTTGGGGCAAACGTTGTTCCTCACGACACGGAAGTTGTCTTGAGGGGGAAGAGAGTCCCTATTTGTATCTTGAGTATCGGATACATCAGCTGAAGTGGCTACTGTAGGCGTTGAATTGTTGGCAGTTGACGTTGGGGCGTTGGTGGCTGCTGGAGTTGCGGTGACAATTGAAGTTTGTGGTACTCCAACGTTGAGTGTTACAAACTCTTGGAGTGATTCCAGCTTCATGGTGAGGACGTTGATCTTCTTGTAGGCTTCATCTAATTTCACTGTAAAATTCTCTCGTTGCTGGCAGAGCCGGCAGTCTTGAAGATCGATAGTAGCAAACATGGACTCACCAAACCTACCGGCGCAGTTCGCACAAGCGCGAGGCATGGTGACAGTCACTTTCTTCAGATCACTTCACTCACTTAAAAAACAATTCACTCACTTGTGGTTGATGGTGGTGGTGTTGTGGTTGTTGGTGGTGGTATTGTGGTTGTTGGTGGTGGTATTGTGGTTGTTGGTGGTGGTGTTGTGGTTGTTGGTGGTGGTATTGTGGTTGTTGGTGGTGGTGTTGTGGTTGTTGGTGTTGGAATTTGTGGTATTTTATATGGTACGATAATATAGTACTTTTTTCATTGACGATGCGGTATATTTTCGTGTGGTTTGTTAGATATTTTATTCACAATTCTATATGGCTATCGTGGATGTATTGTAGTGTATTGTAGCTGTATCTGTGGTGGAGGTTGTCGCTGTGGATGTGATATTGTTAGGAGACTTTTCCGAGGTACTGCCTATAGATTCGTACGCGTTGGGTTAGTAGTTGAACAAATAGGATA
>JBAKBP010019243.1:20000-45032 GCA_037953745.1 Lithodes maja
TTCATCTCCTTCCCCAAGCCTCACCCTGCTCGTCCCAGCACGCGCGTTCTGGTCCGTGCACGTGACAGGTAGGCTGCCACGTGTAATGAGCTGGACTTTCAACCAGCGGCCGCCACGTGCCTGTCTGTGGACCTCCCGTATATTAGAAGACCCGCTCGGATTACACCCCCTGCTGGAGGGGGGGGGGGGGGGGTGGGGGTTCAGATTTGTGATAATGATCTATTTGTTTGTGTATGTATACTCACCAAATTAAAGGTCGTATCTCCCTATGACCGTCATATTTCGAGAGAGTTGACGTTCTTTCTCTTTCCCCGGCATTACTCAAACGAACTGACTAACCCTTCCAGTACCAGCGCCGTCCTTTTAACTTTATTGGGGCTACTATCAGACGATTTTATTCAGTTTTAAAAAGGCCTCCAGCAATTAACAGGCTTATAGCTATGTCACATACCCCTTTATACTACCACAGATTCTTCTTATGTCTCTGAATCATATTATTTCCAAGTCTTTGTAATTAACAACATATTTGGCTATACAAGCGTTGTACTAGTGAATGAGTAATTAAGATGGGAACAAGTCAATATATCGCCAGCTTAAACAAATAGTTAACACAGAATAAAACACTTTATAGGTGGACGTATTGGATGGAGGGGTGTTCACATGGTGGCAAAGCAGAAAGATTGGAGAACGTAGGTGGTGGCGAAGGCGAAGCAAAAGTAAAAGTAATCGTATGCAAGGAATGTGGCGGCTGGATAATGTGATCTTGGAGGTGGAATGCGAATGATGTCGGGGGAAATATTAGCACTTTATGACAGGAATATGTGGTGGGGGTGGTGATGGGGGTGGATGTATTGATGATGGTGATGATGGTGGTGGTGGTGGTGATGGGTTTGGATGTGTTGATGATGATGATGGTGGTGGCGGTGATGGGTTTGGATGTGTTGATGATGATGGTGATGATGATGGGGGTGGTGATGGGTTTGGATGTGTTGATGATGATGGTGATGATGGGTTTGGATGTGTTGATGATGATGGTGGTGGTGGTGGTGATGGTGCTTGAGTAAATACTCGTGTTTGTGGTGATACGATTATTTAGTGGTGGTACTTTTTATATTGCTGGTGGTGGTGGTAATGATAGTGGAATAAAAGTTAGTAAACAAAGAATGTGGTGGCTGAATTAGGTGATTTGGGGACAGGGTGTCGACGAAAGCCTGATTCCTCTCTTAGTCTTTGTTTAAGTATATGTAAAGGTAACATTGTGGTGTATGGGTCAATTAATGTTTTTGGAAGTGATAAAATATCCAAAATGTTGTTTTATGTTATTTTTCTTGTATTCCCTCTCATATTCACGTTATCGAACAAAATTGCTCCGGTTTGACACCCTGGGGGAGGAATGCGAATATTGTCAGGTAGAATATTTAAGCCCTTGATGACAGGAATATGTGGTGAAGGTGACGATGGTGTTGGTGATAGTGGTAGTGGTTATGGTAGTGATGGTGGTTGTTTGTTTATGATGGTGGTGATGGTGTTTATGGTGATATGATGAATTGGGGGTGGTAATGTTGTTATTGGTAGTATTTCAGTTATAGAAGTCGTTCCCTAAGCTGCCTGGCCAAACAGTTTGTAACAATTTGATTTGATATATGCATTGAAGGTTGCTGGACAGTTACTTTTGAGGAGGTGAATTATAAACTAGTAGGTTTATAAGCACGTCATTTACATAAATTGGTTTTGTAATGTTTAATAGGCTAAATTCGTCCCTAGTATGAAGACGTATATTGGTTGAGTCAGGCTACTTGGCTAAGGGGGTGCTCACCCCCTCTTGACCCACGAACATATTTAGACCTCAAGATAAACAATTTTGAGAGGCGTCAGTGAAGATGATGGGCGGTTTGAAGATGACGCCTCCCATTATTTGCCCTTACTTAAAACTCTCCAAATATTTGTCTTCGATTCCTCTTGCCAAGCTACGCAGGAGGTAGAGACGAGTTAAAAAGATCACGTACGGTTTTGACAAGTTAGAAATTAATATAGTATAACCTTAACATTAATGCATATAAGCTATAAGGGATATAAGCTAAGAGTAGAAGGAGAAATTGGGGGTGTATGTGGAGGAGTAGGTTTTGTGGGAATGGTTGGGCGTGGTAGAGGGGTGGAGGGTGGAGAGATTAAGGGACTAGGTGGGGGTTTAGGGGTGGTAATTATGGGCAGATAAACATGTGGGTGGAGGGGTGGAAAAGGTGGACGCACCAGGTGGAAGGGGTGGTGGAGGACCAGGTGATCAATACAGACCATTAATTAGAATACGCCAGGTGAGGCAGGTAAAAGGGTCGATAGTACAGCATACGTTGGTTTCCTGCTGGCTCAGTCCTTGCTATCATCTCTCTCTTTCTCTTAATCTCTCTCTCTCTCTCTCTCTCTCTCTCTCTCTCTCTCTCTCTCTCTCTCTCTCTCTCTCTCTCTCTCTCTCTCTCCTCTCTCTCTCTCTCTCTCTCTCTCTCTCTCTCTTGTAAGCCCTGTGGGTGTGGGTGTGTGAGAGAGAAAAAAAAAGAGAGCGCAGATGATAATTTGTTTAACCCCTGTACTTCCATGGATTAGAGTGTAGATTAGAAATATTAAACAAGTTCAGTTTTTCTTCTACTTCTTTGTATAATATAGTTTGATGCAGAGTACAAATGTCAAACTCATTATTTATGTAGACCTGATTATTAGAGATCCCGTTATTTTGTTGGGAAAATATAAAGATTTAACTATTTATACACTTTTTTTTTTTTTTCTTTATACCTTGCATAATAACAGTTATCGCTTTATATTCCTAGTGTTCTATTGCCTTGTATTATTAAATCATTAATATTTCCGGCGTAAATATCCTTTTAAAAATTATTCTTACTTCTTCCCTCTTATCCCTCCCGTTTTCCTATTGATATATTCCCTCTCATAGCTCTTGACTACCATGTCATTCAATATCGCCCTTATTTTCTCTCTCTCTCTCTCTCTCTCTCTCTCTCTCTCTCTCTCTCTCTCTCTCTCTCTCTCTCTCTCTCTCTCATTTCCACGTTAACCCTCACCTTTCATCTGTCAATATCGCCCTTATCGTCTCCACATCTCTCTTCTTTCATTGTGTTGTCACCTTCCTTCAAAATTTCCAATAATTTTCTATCTTTTCCAGGTGTGCATTATCAGTTATATTTCGTGTTGGTCGTTTTTCATAACCATCACCATTGTTATCATCATTATCTCCTTTATGTGTCCTAAAAAACAATTGTTTGGCTAATTTGTTCACTACTCTTTCTGTTTGTTTCGATCTTCGTTCACTTCTTTTGCCTGCTAATTAAATTATCTCTAATTATTTACTTCTATCTTTAAGCAGCTTGGGTGATTTTATATAGTTATTGATTTACACATCATATTATATTTATCTATCCGTCTTTCCTCTCCACTAAGCTATCTATCCATCTATTCATCAATCTAGTTCTCCATCCATGCACATATCCATTTCTCTCTCCCCTCCTCCTGTCCCTCTCTCCCTCCCTTTCTACCTCCCTCCCTTTCTCCCTACCTGCTGCGAGATTATCGAATTAAAACAGAGCTATTGATCACGAGAAAATTTAATCTTCCCGGATGAATTGCGATTTCAAGCCTTTGCACAGAATTTGATACCGATTGACGAAAAGGGGGAACAGGAAATAATAATTAATGTGGAAGAGGAGGGAGAGGGTTGAAATATAAGAGGATGATTGGAAAACTCGAATACAAATAGGTGATGTGAATGTATGATGTGTCCTGGGTATTGTTGAATCATTTGTTTATTTAATGTAAAGTTTTTATCACTTTCACGTTTTTTATGACGCAGAGGTTGCCAGATTAGCAATAATAAAATAGCGTTCTCTCACTCTTATAATTACCTCTCCAAAATTAGTTTTCTGCCCACAGCTAACTCAAAGACAACCTCAGAGGTTGAAGTAACTAAACTAAAGGGTTCTAAATACCCCTGATGGGAACAAAGGCTTTAAAGTATCCCTAATAGGCTCAAAATTGCGTCAAGAACGTGAGAGGGTTATTCATAATTTTATACTTTATTGATCAAGCGCATATTGATTTGTAAATAGTGTTTCGTTCTTTGTAAATTTAATATTAATAATACGTATGCATATATTATCATTATATACATTTAATAGCCCACTTTTGTTGTATTTAATTACTATTATGAATATTAAATCATTCTAATTTTATTTTGAAAGCAAGTTAGTTTTTTGTGTTGTCTACAGAAGAATAAGCATATGTTCGTATAATCAGCATCACCAATATTTGTTCAATCGTTTCATCTTGATATGCTTGTAGGGACGGTTTACATTATCCTTATCATCATCATCATCACCATCGCCATCATCATATCTAACTATCATCATTAGTTTCAGCAGCAGTAGCCTTGAGTTACTATAATGTAGTATACATGTTTATATTAATGTATGTCTATCTATCTATCTGTATATCTATCTATCTGTCTGTCTGTCTGTCTGTGTTCTACAATACATATTTATTCTAAGCCCATCCTATAATCCTTTCCCACTTTGATATCATAAATATTAGCCACTTCCGCTCTACACCGTCAACCCTTCCTATTCCACCAAGTTACTTCCAATCCCCACGTGAATCACTACTGGCGAATCATTCCATCTCCCCCGAATCCTATGAACTTCCAGATTCTTTCCAGCCTATTAAATTCCTGGGTAGCTCTCACTCTTTAATTCCTGGGTAGCTCTCACTCTTTAATTCCTGGGTAGCTCTCACTCTTTAATTCCTGGGTAGCTCTCACTCTTTAATTCCTGGGTAGCTCTCACTCTTTAATTCCTGGGTAGCTCTCACTCTTTAATTCCTGGGTAGCTCTCACTCTTTAATTCCTGGGTAGCTCTCACTCTTTAATTCCTGGGTAGCTCTCACTCTTTAATTCCTGGGTAGCTCTCACTCTTTAATTCCTGGGTAGCTCTCACTCTTTAATTCCTGGGTAGCTCTCACTCTTTAATTCCTGGGTAGCTCTCACTCTTTAATTCCTGGGTAGCTCTCACTCATTAATTCCTGGGTAGCTCTCACTCTTTAATTCCTGGGTAGCTCTCACTCTTTAATTCCTGGGTAGCTCTCACTCTTTAATTCCTGGGTAGCTCTCACTCTTTAATTAATGGGTAGCTCTCACTCTTTAATTCCTGGGTAGCTCTCACTCTTTAATTCCTGGGTAGCTCTCACTCTTTAATTCCTGGGTAGCTCTCACTCTTTAATTCCTGGGTAGCTCTCACTCTTTAATTCCTGGGTAGCTCTCACTCTTTAATTCCTGGGTAGCTCTCACTCTTTAATTCCTGGGTAGCTCTCACTCTTTAATTCCTGGGTAGCTCTCACTCTTTAATTCCTGGGTAGCTCTCACTCTTTAATTCCTGGGTAGCTCTCACTCTTTAATTCCTGGGTAGCTCTCACTCTTTAATTCCTGGGTAGCTCTCACTCTTTAATTCCTGGGTAGCTCTCACTCTTTAATTCCTGGGTAGCTCTCACTCTTTAATTCCTGGGTAGCTCTCACTCTTTAATTCCTGGGTAGCTCTCACTCTTTAATTCCTGGGTCGCTCTCACTCTTTAATTCCTGGGTCGCTCTCACTCTTTAATTCCTGGGTCGCTCTCACTCTTTAATTCCTGGGTAGCTCTCACTCTTTAATTCCTGGGTAGCTCTCACTCTTTAATTCCTGGGTAGCTCTCACTCTTTAATTCCTGGGTAGCTCTCACTCTTTAATTCCTGGGTAGCTCTCACTCTTTAATTCCTGGGTAGCTCTCACTCTTTAATTCCTGGGTAGCTCTCACTCTTTAATCTTATTAGTCGATTTTTTATGCGAGGACTTAATTATGAGGGATTATTCAAATGTAGTTATTATTACAAGGAACAACTTGAGATGGTTCGGCCATATGGAACGTATGGAAAGCGAGAGAATGACTAAGAGGGTGTACGAGAGCGAGGTGGAGGGACAGAGGGGGAGAGGTAGACCGAATATGAGGTGGAAGGATGGAGTGAGGAACTACATGAATGAAGGCGGTGCTGGTTGGGGGGAGGGGCGTCGACTGACTGGGGACAGAGGTGCATGGGGGCGGTTCGTTCGTGGCCACCCCTTCGGGGATCACGGCGTCAGGCAATAGATAGATAGATAGATAGATAGTTATTATTCAAGGTTATTATATTTTTGTATTTTAGATTATTATATGAATATTTTAGATTAAATTAGAATTTACAATAAATATAATAATTGACTCACGAAAACTAGGCATGCATTTGTTGTACTAAAGGATTTACTCAAGGTATTTTTATGTTCTTTAACTATGAGACTTCTTTTCTAAGCTGAATATATGTCTAACGATAACAAGAATATACTGAAAAAGTGAAAGAGTCATGTGACTGAAATGAATGAGTTCTCTCCTACCATATTAAGGCCTACTCTGTATCGGCGACGTCTTTTTAGTTTTGGTCTAGCTCTGTGTAGATTATTTTGTGCAGCTTATGAAGGATCTGTGTTTGTAAAAAAGGGTTAGGTGAGATCATTCGAAACTTGTTTAACCCTTTCACGCACATATGACGTAGAGGTTGCCAGATTAGCAATAAGAAATAGAGTTCTCTCACTCTTATAATTACCTCTCCAAACTTATTTTTCTGCCCACAGCTAACTCAAAGACAACTGCAGAGGTTGAAGTAACTAAACTAAAGGTGTCTAAATACCCATGATGGTAACAAAGGCTTTAAAGTATCCCTAATAGGCTCAAAATCACGTCATATGTCGGAAAAGGTTAATGGGTGGAGGTTCTTCTTAAACTGAATACAATCGTGAATGAGTAGCCAGTAGATAATGAACAGGACAGAACTGGCATACTGAACGTGTTAAGGCCTACTCGAGTATCCCTCTTTTTTTGTACACGATCCGCCTAATCTCCTTCAATCCGTCTTCATCATGTGCTTTATTCTTTACACCGAGGGACCAGAACGGCGCCTTAGTTCGTTATGGCGTGAAATTGGGTGATTAAAGGGGGAGGGGGGGGGGAGGAGGCAGGTGTGACGATCAGGCAGGTGTGACTACAGGCAAGTGTGTCGGAGGGTGAAGTGGATGGGGGGAGAGCTGTTGGAGAAGTGGGTTGATTGGTAGGGGGGGGAGGGGGATTTAGGAGGTAAGTTTAAACTGAATGGGAAGTTAACTGATGGTGGTGGTGGGGGGGAGGGGGGTTGAATGTTGGAAAATAGTGAGAGGCGGGTGGGATTGAGTAAAATATGTTATAACTAAAGGGGTACTTTTGGGTAAAATTATAATGGTGCATTAATATAGAAGCTATCAAACATTGACGAAGATTTAGAACCTAGGATGAGAGAAAAGGAAAGTAGAGGACGAATACACACAAACGAAGGAAGAGGCCTATTGATAGATTGGATTACGGGACGAGTAGATAGTGCATGGGAGACGTAAAGGGAAATTGACGGAAAATAAAGAGAGGGGGTGAGAGGTTAGTGGAATTCCGCAAGAGGGGAGGTTTGAAGTTCTAGGGGAATTGTCGGTGATTGGTTCAGGTTTGTTAATTAGACAGGTCTGTGTGTGTGTGTGTGTGTGTGTGTGTGTGTGTGTGTGTGTGTGTGTGTGTGTGTGTGTGTGTGTGTGTGTGTGTTTTTTTTTTTTTTTTTTTTTTTTTTTTTTGGAAGATCATAAATACGCCGGAGTACATACACACACGTTTTATATATATATTTTTAAGGCCACATTTGCTTTTGTGGATCCAGGATGTTTTTAGAAAGGAGCAGAGGCAGCAGTAAATATTTGTACCTGTCTTGAAACATTTAATACACAGACATTGGCACGCAGGCAGATCAACCCACAGGTGAAAGTCATTTAAATAACGAATTGAAAAGGTGAAAGTCATTTAAATAACGTATCGAACGACAAGGGGAGGAGAAAGTAAGAAAATAATGACAACACAATGCACACGGAAGGGAAGAGGGAGACGGAGAGTGAGATGGCTTGTAATGTGTAGAGTGAAATAATTTGGTGTTGACAATGGTTGAGACGGTGATTATGGGGAGTGAAAGGAAGGGCTGGCTGGGATGGACGGAGGGAGAGAGGAGGAGGAAGAGGATAAAAAAGTGGAGGGGCAGATAAGAGGAAGAGGAGGAGGAGGAGCAAAGAGGTGGAGGGGCAGATACGAGGAAGAGGAGGAGTAAGGCAAGGAGGAGGAGGTACCACAAAAATGAGAGTGTGGATGAGAGAACTGGAAAGGTAGGAGAAGCGTATAGGTGGACAAATAGGAAAGAGGAATAAGAAGATTGATAAAGGGATGTGAGAGTAAATAGAGAAACATAAAATATTAGAGGAGAAAGAACGGACAGGAGGAGGAGGAATATGAATAAGAGGGGTATATGTAGAGAGATAGAGGAGGAGAGAAGAGAAGAGGAGGGGGAGGAAGAGAACATGGAGAAGGAAGGAGAGAAGATTGAGTGGCTGGGAAAAGTGAATGTGTTAATGATGGGAAAGAAATGGAGGAATGTGTGTTTGAGAGATAGATAGATAGATAGATATCGGGGAAAGAGAGATACAAAAGATACAGAAATATGTTGCTTCGTATTAGAAGCTTATAATTCAACGTCAAAACTACTTGCTAACTTTCTCCGGATTTTAAGTTCTTTGAATTCCTTGAACTTTCATTCGCGCGAATTTCTTTTCCTTTCTAGGTCCTTAAACAGTAGAGCCTAGAACTCGAACTTAAACACACACGCACACACACACACATTTTCTCTCACTTTCTCTCTGAAACACACACACACACACACACACACACACACACACACACACACACACACACACACACACACACATTCGCACTTCACACACACACACTTAAAAATATGCTGCTCCATATTTTTTTTTTTTTTTTTTTTGTTCTATATTCCAACTACTCCCTCTCGGGCATAGGCTGATAGCCTTTACACTCTACCGCTGAACACGGTGAGGCCCGTGAGGTCTTGCTCCAGTCTAGGGAGTGAGACATGCGAAGCTTCACGGCTCGAAGCAATTCCACCTCTGAAGCTGCTCCGCCTCTGTGCTTCACAGTCTCATCCCCCAGGCTCGGACCCTCACTCTCAGAACGCCACCTATTGAGCAATTAACTCACTAGGCATTGCCCCCCTGTAGCATATTTGTGAATATGGGAATATTCATACAATGCTATTCAATCAGGGAACAATGAGGGTATTTATTTGGCATTTCGGTGTGCTGTGGTAATGCACTGATACTAGGTACAGCACAAATTCCATCCCAATAATATCTTCCCATTGACATATTGGGATTCGAACCCGGGTCCATTGGATTACCAGTCCAGTGGCAAGACCACTCTGCCACACCTCCCCTGTGCAGAGGGTGCACACATGTGGGTGCCAGGTGATAATGCTGAAGTTACACACACACACACACACACACACACACACACACACACACACACACACACACACTAACAGACTCTCTCCTTCCACTTCGAGTATCTCCTCGGAATGGACCGCAAGGTCTCTGAGATACTAACTATTACTTGTAACTCCTGTAACTTACTCTCACTCTCACACACACACTCACTCACTCACTCTCTCTCTCACACACTCTCTCACACACTCTCTCACACTCACTCTCTCACACTCACTCTCTCACACTCACTCACTCACAGACCCCGTGCTACCGCCAGACGCTGCAGACGCTCTGTCAACGCTCTCACGATATCGATCATAATTTGAGTATTAACTACTCATCCTCTTCATTCTTGTGCATGAAAGGTGGTTAAGAGCACGTTTAACCATCCTGTAGCTTAGTAAGTAACACTGCACGATATTTCGCTGTGTATTGACTGATAAACTTTGTGTTTATCACAAGACTCCTGCTCGGACAGGGCGCCACTAGCGCCATCTATTGTTTTGTTTTGCTTTGTAAACAAACGCTCTCTTATTACTATTTTATATAAAATCGTAGCCCCTAATTTTACCCATTACCTACTGTAGTAAGTATCTATTTAACTGCCTTGTATGTAAGTAAAGCTTTGCATATTAATTTGCTAATAAACAATATTGTTTACTAACTAACCTGCCTACAGAGACTAACGCCGACGCCATTTTGTAAACAAACCTTTTGGGGAGATTATACATTAAATTCCAGCAAATTTTGTACCAAATTTAAGTGCATTCATTTATCTTTTCCCCCTAGATATATTCTTGACTTTTTCTCCTCAGACTGATTTTACTTTAAGCTAAGGGTGGTATTTGTACAAACTAACCTAGCCTAACCCAACCTGCCAAGCTTTTGACCTAACCCAAACCTAGCCTAGCCTATAGCCAGCCAATCTGTTTTATTATTAACTCTTGTAGATATTGTATTTAGTATCCTACTGTAGCTATACAGTATATATCTGTAATTTTAGTTGTTGCTTGCACGTTCTTGTAATAACCTTTGACTGATACACTTTTTTTATCTAAAAAGAGTAGGCTACTGCTTTACTAGGCTACAGTGACACCAGGTCCATCTGTTGACACAGTATATTAACCCCTTGTGTGCAGTCACACTTTATTTTTATATAATCTCTATTTGGTGAATTGTATATTTAGTTACATATTCTGTTATACATATATTTGTTTAAGGTTAGGTTATCACACCTGGTAGCCTATTTCTGCGAATTTCAATTTTATTATTTTCGGTTAGGCTATTCAACGCTGGTAGCCTATTATTGCGTATTTCAATTTAAAAAAAAAAACTTTTGGTTAGGCTATCGCCCCTGGAAGCCTAATTCTGCGTATCTCAACATTTTTGTTTTCGGTTAGGCTATCACCCCTGATAACCTATTTCTGCGTATTTCAGCATATTTGTTTTCGGTTGAAGTGATTGAAGTGTTTTTAAAGTGAGTGAAGTGTTTTAAAGTGAGTGAATTGTTTTTTAAGTGAGTGAAGTGATCTGAAGAAAGTGACTGTCACCATGCCTCGCGCTTGTGCGAACTGCGCCGGTAGGTTTGGTGAGTCCATGTTTGCTACTATCGATCTTCAAGACTGCCGGCTCTGCCAGCAACGAGAGAATTTTACAGTGAAATTAGACGAAGCCTACAACAAGATCAACGTCCTCACCATGAAGCTGGAATCACTCCAAGAGTTTGTAACACTCAACGTTGGAGTACCACAAACTTCAATTGTCACCGCAACTCCAGCAGCCACCAACGCCCCAACGTCAACTGCCAACAATTCAACGCCTACAGTAGCCACTTCAGCTGATGTATCCGATACTCAAGATACAAATAGTGACTCTCTTCCCCCTCAAGACAACTTCCGTGTCGTGAGGAACAACGTTTGCCCCAAGACCAGGAAACACATACCGATTACCGAGTGTCAAAACCGTTTCCAGATACTCGCAGACTCAGATGACGAAGAGGAAATAGAAGAAGTCCGGCTCGTGGGAGACTCGATGATACGTGGTCAGCTCACAGAGTTTTGCGCCAGGGCACCTAAGACCAGGAAGCGTTTTTGTATCCCTGGTGGTGGTGTGGATGACGTAGTTGCAGCAGTTGACGAAGTATCAAAGCTGGCCCCTGCTAATACAATGTACGTCATCCACGTTGGATCCAACGATGTGCAGCGAACCCGGTCGGAAGATTTGCTTTTAAAGTACCAGCAGCTGATCAAGTCGTTTAAGGAGAAGTCATCAAGGATCATCGTCTCAGGAATCGTTCCCCGGCTCGGTGTAGAGAGCCGATTTTACAACATAGCCACCAGCACAAATCGTTGTCTAGCAAACCTCTGCAGGAAGGAGAACGTGGGATTCGTCGACACCTGGGACAATTTCTACTACGATGACTATTTGTTTTCGGACGATGGAGTTCATCTGAACCAGGTGGGAGCAGCACGTTTTGGGCGTCTTCTCAACGATGCGGTGAAGGATTTTCGGAGAAGAAATCGACTCAGCACAGGACAACCAGGAAGGAGGACCGAAGACAGCGAGGACGGCAACCTACAAAGGAATTAAATACTAATCCGTCAAGAACCGCGAATTTGGATAAATCTCCACCAACACGACCCAAATTCAAAACCGTCAGGGATAACGACCGAGGACCGAGGACAGCCATGAATGTAAATGTAGATCCGACCAGAACCAAAAATTCGATGAAAGAACGTAATGCGAGTTCTAAAACCGCAACTTTAAAGGTTTTCTATGCAAACGCTCGTAGCATACGCAATAAATTTTCAGATTTAGAGGAACTAGTGTTTACAGAAAATTATGATGTGATTGGCATAACAGAATCTTGGCTCAATACAGAAGATAGAGACTTTTTAGCAGAGTATTCACTTCCCGGTTATGTAATGTTTGAGAACAGCCGAATAAATAAAAATGGAGGTGGCGTTTTATTTTATATCAAAGAAAGTCTTAACCCGACCCTCGTGTCAAAACCTCAAATTGTGAACGTCGACACATCTTTTGTGCTAATAAAGAATAATAAAGGTACAAAAATAATACTTGCGTTAATATACAGACCTCCAGCTCAATCAGTGCAAACTGACCGAGAAATTTACGAACAAATTGCAGATGTAAGTAACTCACAAGATACCGTAATTTTTGGCGACTTTAATTTACCTGTGACCAAGTGGGGCGATACTCTTACTTCACACTCCGGACATGACTTGTATACGAACTTGCAAGAGAGTTCGCTTTATCAATTTGTTCGAACGCCGACCCGTGGTAATAACGTTCTTGACATTGTACTTGCAACAAAAGAAGAATTGATAGAGAATTTGAATGTTGGTGATGAATTCAGTAACAGCGACCATCGTACGATAACTTTCACTTTAAACTTTACTAGTAACGAACCAAATAGTAGCATCGAAAAAGTCCCTAATTTCAAGAAAGCAAACTTCCATAAACTTAGAGCTATGTTTAAAGAAACTGACTGGAGCTTTTTAATTAACAATAACGACATAAATACATCTTGGAAGTTATTCGAAACCACTTACCTAAAAGCAGTGCAAGACTGCATACCATCGAAAATACGGCGTCCAGGCCATAATAATAAGCCCAAATGGTGGAATAAAGATATTTCAAACTGCCTGCTTGCTAAAAAATTTGCTAGTGATAGATTAAAATCCTCACAAAATGACGAAGAACGGGTGAAATTTGTAGAGCTACGACGCAAAGCCAAAAAGTTAATTAAGCAAAGTAAAAAGACCTTAGAGTTACATATTGCGAATCAAAGTAAAACAAACCCGAAAGAATTCTATAGTTATATCAGAAAGAAAAAAGTAGTTACTTCAACTGTTGGACCGTTAGTCGATGAAAAAGGAGAATACACCAAAGACGAAGTACAAATGAGTAATGCCCTCAATACCTTCTTTGCATCAGTTTTTACAACCGAAGACCTCAGTGATATCCCTACACCATCGCCGATTCAGATTGATAATTCAGATGTTCTAAGCAATATCACCGTTACAGAGAGAGAAGTATTGAATTGTTTAGATAAACTCAAAGTAAATAAAACGCCAGGACCTGATACAATCTCGCCTAGAGTTCTAAAGGAAGCTAAGAATGAGCTCTCCAAACCACTGACATTACTATTCAATAAATCCTTGCAGTCTGGAACTATGCCTGATCAGTGGAAGCTAGCCAACGTAACACCGATATTCAAAAAAGGCAGCAAATCTCTACCCAGTAACTATCGTCCAATTAGCTTAACCTCAGTTGTATGTAAAATGCTAGAAACGGTCATACGAGACAGACTCGTAAATCACTTAGAGGAAAACAACATACTTAAAGATACTCAACACGGCTTTCGTAAAAAACGTTCCTGTTTAACAAACCTCTTAGACTTCTTCCACGATATCCTCAACCTCTACGATGAGAGTAAAGCTGTAGATATTATATACCTTGATTTTCAAAAGGCCTTTGACAAAGTTCCCCACAAACGTTTACTGCTAAAACTAAAAGCGCATGGAATACAAGACGGTGTGTTGAAATGGATAGAAAATTGGCTCAACAACAGAAAGCAAAGAGTAGTCATAAACGGTAAGGCATCTAAATGGACCAATGTAAGTAGCGGGGTACCCCAGGGATCGGTACTAGGACCAATTCTCTTTCTAATTTACATCAACGACATAGATGAGGGTCTCACCTGCACAATCTCAAAATTTGCTGACGATACAAAAATTGCAAATAGCGTACTCTCAAAAGAACAAGTTGACGATATGCAACACAATCTAGATAAATTGTCATGTTGGGCCCAAATTTGGCAAATGAGTTTCAATGCGGATAAATGTAAAGTACTACATGTCGGATACCTAAATGAGAAAGCAAACTATTCGATGAATGGCACTCAGCTTAAGAATGTAAACAGAGAAACTGATCTGGGAGTAACAATATCGAGTAACCTAAAACCGAGTCAACAATGTTCAGAAGTTGTTAAGAAGGCAAACAAAATAATTGGCTTTATAGGCAGGTCATTTGAGCATAAATCCAAAGAAGTTATCCTAACCCTTTACAATTCCTTAGTCCGCCCTCTTCTGGAATACTGCGTTCAATCCTGGTGCCCTTATTACCAAAAAGATATAAACAAGCTAGAACGAGTTCAACGTAGAGTTACCAAAATGATACCTAGCCTAAAGAACAAACCATACGAAGAGCGTCTTAGAGAATTAAATCTATTTCCTTTAACCCAGCGCAGATTAAGAGGCGACTTAATTCAAGTGTTCAAAATCATCAAAGGCATCGACAATATGAACTGTAGTAAGTACTTCACTATCGACCAATCTAATTACACACGGGGAAACGGTTGCAAAATTATTGGTAAATCTCTTTTAACTCGCACGAATCTAAGAATTTCTTCTTCAATCGAGTTGTCAACTTGTGGAATGGGCTTCCCCGAAACGTTATAGACTGCAGCACCGTTGATTCATTTAAATTCCGCCTAGACAAATATCTCGCATCAAACCCGCGACTGACTGCGTTTGTAAATGAATAACTTTATCCTCCCCTCAGTTACTAACCCATATGTCCCCTACTAACTTCCTAGTCCTGCCACGTTAGTGGCAGGGCAGTAGTTCCCTTTCCAATGTTCCCTTACCCACTCTAAACCACTGTTTGGACACTTGATCCTCAGTGTTTTGGAGGACAAGCAGCCTAGAAGGGTCACTAGATCTGTTGTTGCTTGATTTCCTTTGTACTCCTTTGTACTCACTCTCTCTCTCTCTCTCTCTCTCTCTCTCTCTCTCTCTCTCTCTCTCTGTCTCTCTGTCGTACCACCTGTGAGTGAGTCATCCCTCATCAGCTGTAATTACCTTATCTCAGCTAGCCAGGTAAACTTCGCTCTTATTGCAGCCATGATGGAAGTTGTGATAAAAGTAAATGTATAAACTTACCGTAGCGCTACGATACATATTACGTTGATGATGTTCAGGTTATGTAATGGCCAAGTTGTATCGGTAGTGATGGGGTTAAGGATGCGGAGGTTAAATGAGAGTGGTTGAAGAGAAGTGTGTGTGTGTGTGTGTGTGTGTGTGTGTGTGTGTGTGTGTGTGTGTGTGTGTGTGTGTGTGTGTGTGTGTGTGTGTGTGTGTGAGTGAGTGAATGTGTGTGAGAGTAAAATGAGCGTCCTTGTCCTGCAATGCCTTTCCTCTCACCTGCCTCAGTTAGTAGTAGTGTGTGGAGTGCCAACTGAGAGAGGGCCATTCATGTGCCAGACAGAGAGAGTGTGTGTCTGTGTGTGTGTGTATGTGTGTTGTGTTTGTAAGAGAGAGAGTGTGTGTGTGTGTGTTTGAGAGAGATAATGAGTAATCGTCCTTACCCTCTAGTGCCCTTGTCTAACCTGTCTCAGTAGTTGTTGAATAGTGACAAATGTGAGATAGAGAGTGAGAGTGAGTGAGTAAAAGTGAGAGTAAAGTAAGCATCCTTGTCCTGTCTCAATAGTGTGTAGACTGCCAAGTGAGTCACGTGTGGCACTCTAGGAAAGTTATACACACAGCTACACTATATTGCATTCAGAACGAGGGGCGACGCACTCCTTGGTGTCACTAGGAAAGTGGCAAACTCAACCTTAGGTGACCTTAGGTGGCACAAGGGGGCGCTTCTAAAACACACACACACACACACACACACACACACACACACACACACACACACACACACACACACACACACTATGGTCCAGTGGTTTAAGGCGCTGTGTTTCGTGCTGACCGCAAGGGACCAGGGCGAGGGTTCGAATCCACCAGAATCCTAAAGTTGTTTTCGGCCTTAGCGACAGAGAGAATTGTATCGTGGTTCCTCCCTAACCAAGCTGCTATCAGCCTGTGTTAGCCTACGCATCTCACTAATACAAAGTGCATCTGCGTATGTTACTTGGTGGGAAGCCAGGCACCTCACGGCCGCCAAAGGTTGCATGTGACCTCGTACTTAAGGTAGAATAAGTATTTTACTGTACCTAGGTTTAAGAAAAACTGTAGATTTTCAGCCTCAGGGCTGCAATGAACAATACAACCGACAATTATAATTTATTATTATTATTACACACACACACACACACACACACACACACACACACACACACACACACATACAAAGAATTTTCGGTGGAATTTGCCACCCCCCTTTGCTCGATAATTAATGCCTCCTTAAGGCAAAGTAAATGCCCTGCAGACTGGAAAACTTCATACGTCACTCCAATCCCCAAAACCCTCTCCCCACATTCTTTTAATGAACTCAGACCAATTGCCATTACGCCCATCCCTCTAATCTGTGAGGACTTTGTATTCACCTGGGCTTAATCACAAATCCGTCACTTGATAGATCCCCAACAGTTTGGCAACGTAAAAACCTCCTCCACCACTCACTGTCTTATTAGCTTCCTAGATTATATTTACACAAATCTTGAGAAGAGAAAGACTTCCCTCGCCCTTGCCTTTATTGACTTCAGGAAAGCATTTGACCTTGTTGACCACACCATCATCATCAACAAAGCCATAAAGTTGGGGCTACATCCTACCCTGGTTGCGTGGTTGACCGACTTCCTTAGTGACAGACGACAAGCAGTGCGATACCAAGGCTTCATCATTGTTCCTCATCTTGATTAATGATGCCCTAAAGGACACCCCATTCCACTGGAAGTACGTGGACGACTCAACAGTCGGCATTACTGTCGATAACACCTCCCCTAACTATGACCCCCTACAAGACATCCTCGACCGTCTTCAAGCCTGGACCACAGACAATCATGTGACTTTCAATCATGACAAGACAGTGGTCATGCACATCAACACTTCCGTTACCGACCTTCCTCCACCTACTGTCACAATTGGTCCTCATCCCCTTCAGCTTGTTGAGTCCACCAAACTCCTCGGAATCACTGTGGACAACAAACTGAACTGGAAGAAACATGTAACTACCACAGTCAGGACCGCCACTTACAAGTTGTTTATGCTAAGGCGGTTGAGATCCCTGGGGGCGCCGGAGAATGAGCTGAAGAGTATATATAACACCTTCATACTCCCTAAGCTCATCTACGCCTCTCCCGCCTGGTCCTCCTCTCTAACCCTAACACAACAACGTCAACTGGAGAGAGTTCAGAGGAGGGCATGCAGGATCATCCTGGGTGGCACATATCCAGGGTACGAGGAAGCTCTCACCACCCTTAGCATACCTGCACTCTCAACCCACCACTACAACACACTCAAACAGTTTGCATCTAAGCTGCTTGTTCACCCACGACACAGAAACTTACTTCCACCAGACGCCCCTAGACCTACACGTGCAGCTCGTCATTTCAACACACTCCAACCAATAAGAGCAAGAACTGACAGATATAAAAATAGTCCTATCCCAACCATTGTTAATATTATTAATAATGTGTAATAACGGCCTGTCACACCATATATACGCGCCCACCTTTAATAATATATGCATAAGTGTGTGTGCGTGTGTGTATTAGAATATAATTATGTATGTATTTGCTTGAGTTTGTTTATGTATATGTGTATATATGTATCTATGTATGTGCAGTATATGTGTATGTATGTGTGCGTATATGTGTATGTATGTATGCGTTATTTATGTATATATATATGTGTCTATAGTGTATACTGTTTGTGGTTCGAGCCCGGCTGAGAGTATCAGGTAGGATAAGAGAAGAGCATAATGCATGTAATGTGCATATATTTATGTATATGTATGTCTGTGTGTATGTGCTGTCAATGGTTCGAGCCCGGTTGAGAATATAAGGTATATAATATATATATGTACTGTACGTGTATTTATATGGTCATATGCACATATGTATGTAAGTATACGTACATATGAGCGAGAACATATTGCTCATAGCGCAACTTCTGATTATAAATCTATGCATAAGCATTATCTATTATTAAGTGTTCGCGTATCTTCATCCATGTATTTCCACCCTTAACAATAGAACGCCCAGCTCTTCCATATTTCGCCTTCTGTCACACACACACACACACACACACACACACACACACACACACACACACACACACACACACACACTACCGAGGATTAACCTCCCATTGTAGTACCTGCACCCTCTTTACCCTGACCATACCAAAACAGTTTCTGTATGTATGTATGTTTGTGTGCATACGTGAGCGTTTGTGTATACGGACATGTGCACACTTACTGCATGTTCTTATGTTCCTATATATGTATGTATATGTATGTGCGCACGTACGTGTATATACGTATGTTCTGTATATGAGTAAGTAAATAAATGTGTATATGTACTGTATATCACTTACTCTCATGGTTATTTTATGATAATTTGTATTCTGCACATGCATCATTATTGTATTTATTTATTTTGTTTGTAAACTAAGCTTACCATCCTCATATCTGTACATCTCATGTTCATCCACTAAATTGTAAAATGTGTATTTTCAGCTCATGAGGCTGCCATTCTTTAATAAACCGTTTATTATTATTATTATTATTATTATTATTATTATTACACACACACACACACACATCGCTACACATTGCTTTCATACTTCTGGCCAACCACCCATTTGAGTCGTAGAGGTAAATTAAATATACAGAACATCGTCTAATGGTAACTAGCATAATGGTGGTGAAGGGGTCAAAGCACTCATCTGCACAAGAACAGATACACAGTTTGATACCTGTTCAACTACAGACATAAACCACCACTAACCAGTATACATAAACCACCACTAACCAGTATACATAAACCACCACTAACCAGTATACATAAACCACCACTAACCAGTATACATAAACCACCACTAACCAGTATACATAAACCACCACTAACCAGTATACATAAACCACCACTAACCAGTATACATAAACCACCACTAACCAGTATACATAAACCACCACTAACCAGTATACATAAACCACCACTAACCAGTATACATAAACTATCACTAACCAGTATACATAAACCACCACTAACAAGTATACATAAACCACCACTAACCAGTATACATAAACCACCACTAACCAGTATACATAAACCACCACTAACCAGTGTACATAAACCACTACTAACAAGTATACATAAACCACCACTAACCAGTATACATAAACCACCACTAACCAGTATACATAAACCACCACTAACCAGTATACATAAACCACCACTAACCAGTATACATAAACCACCACTAACAAGTATACATAAACCACCACTAACCAGTATACATAAACCACCACTAACCAGTATACATAAACCACCACTAACCAGTATACATAAACCACCACTAACAAGTATACATAAACCACCACTAACCAGTATACATAAACCACCACTAACAAGTATACATAAACCACCACTAACCAGTATACATAAACCACCACTAACCAGTGTACATAAACCACCACTAACCAGTATACATAAACCACCACTAACCAGTATATATAAACCACCACTAACCAGTATACATAAACCACCACTAACCAGTATACATAAACCACCACTAACCAGTATACATAAACCACCACTAACCAGTATACATAAACCACCACTAACCAGTATACATAAACCACCACTAACCAGTATACATAAACCACCACTAACCAGTATACATAAACCACCACTAACCAGTATACATAAACCACCACTAACAAGTATACATAAACCACCACTAACCAGTATACATAAACCACCACTAACCAGTATACATAAACCACCACTAACCAGTATACATAAACCACCACTAACCAGTATACATAAACCACCACTAACCAGTATACATAAACCACCACTAACCAGTATACATAAACCACCACTAACAAGTATACATAAACCTTGACATAAACACAGCGTCAAAGGTTCTTCTACTTCCCTGGGGTTAATGGGAGATGGGTAGTTTTTATGGTCCCACTTCTTTCTCATGTTTAGCCACATTAGTTTTCAGATTTTGAGACGTCCGCCACATTAGTTTGTCGATTTTAAAACCTTTCGTCCCACTTGTATAGGCTATCAATATCAAGACCTTTCGTGCCATTTAGGTGTCGATTTTTTTGTCCTGGGGAGCGATAGCGAACCTGTAATTTTAAGAGCGGCCGGCCGGGACATTTTTCTATAGAAAAATGTACAAATTCATCTTGAAGGGGGGTCTAGGAAGTGTTTGTTTAAGCTTGATGTAGGTCTAGCGAGAAAACAAACAAATAAATGAATGTATAAAGAAATAGACCTTCAAAAATGACCACTATCCCCTTAATGATAGGTTTATGGGTATCTAAGTATCGTAAACCACATACGTAAGAGAAGCTTTCCCTCTGAGAGACATTGGTATACTGTTGGCAGGTGGGATAGACGCCAGAGAATCCCAGACTTACGGCTATTTAACTAAGCATCAACACAACTGACATGTCTTCCATTATAACATAAATTGGTATTACAAAATATTCAAGATTAAGAAGTGGGCTTCATTTTATCCTTGTGTATTAAATAACTACAGTTTAGATATATTAATTTTCGCATAGTGCCAGTAAATAATAATGATTGACATAACAAACTTAAGATAAAACAAAAATCTATGAAAATGTTTGAATTCAAGTGTAGAAAGAAGAGAAAGGTCAATAAAACAAAGCGATGAAGATGATAGAATTTAGAGAAGGGAGTGAAGGGAAAAGAGGGAGATCAGAGGGGACACAGGACAAGGGGAGATAATCAGCTATCCTCCCAGGTTTGTTTAGGGAGTCTTGTGATGTGAGGGGAGGGGAGGAAGGGAGATTTTGGTTCTGGGAATTGATAAACAGCAACTACAAAGACGTACAAGTTGAATCCTACTTGAAAAATTAAATACAAATAGCCTAAACCAACACAAGGCTGAAAGTGTACCTAACTTGAAAGGGAGTGCATGCTATGTTCCAGTGGTAGGGAGGAGTTATACCACACATATACTATAATAACAAGACACTGAGAGACCAAAATTATCCCTATAATAACAAGACACTGAGAGACCAAAATTATCCCTATAATAACAAGACACTGAGAGACCAAAATTATCCCTATAATAACAAGACACTGAGAGACCAAAATTATCCCTATAATAACAAGACACTGAGAGACCAAAATTATCCCTATAATAACAAGACACTGAGAGACCAAAATTATCCCTATAATAACAAGACACTGAGAGACCAAAATTATCCCTATAATAACAAGACACTGAGAGACCAAAATTATCCCTATAATAACAAGACACTGAGAGACCAAAATTATCCCTATAATAACAAGACACTGAGAGACCAAAATTATCCCTATAATAACAAGACACTGAGAGACCAAAATTATCCCTATAATAACAAGACACTGAGAGACCAAAATTATCCCTATAATAACAAGACACTGAGAGACCAAAATTATCCCTATAATAACAAGACACTGAGAGACCAAAATTATCCCTATAATAACAAGACACTGAGAGACCAAAATTATCCCTATAATAACAAGACACAGAGACCAAAATTATCCCTATAATAACAAGACACTGAGAGACCAAAATTATCCCTATAATAACAAGACACTGAGAGACCAAAATTATCCCTATAATAACAAGACACTGAGAGACCAAAATTATCCCTATAATAACAAGACACTGAGAGACCAAACTTATCCCTATAATAACAAGACACTGAGAGACCAAAATTATCCCTATAATAACAAGACACTGAGAGACCAAAATTATCCCTATAATAACAAGACACTGAGAGACCAAAATTATCCCTATAATAACAAGACACTGAGAGACCAAAATTATCCCTATAATAACAAGACACTGAGAGACCAAAATTATCCCTATAATAACAAGACACTGAGAGACCAAAATTATCCCTATAATAACAAGACACTGAGAGACCAAAATTATCCAAAACCTGTGGGCTGCACTCTGCAAATGGCACAACAACACACACTCCAACGCAAACTTATTGCAAAATTATAGATATTCATAAATATAAAGGTAAGCGCAAGACGCAAGATGACGGTGAATTTTAGATTGACATCCTTAATTTAAGGGATTGGTTTAATCTGTATAAGTAACTGAATATAAGGGTAGGTTAAATTAGGTGTTTAAATTCTTCTAAAATTTTGATCAGAAGCTGCGAAATCATAGTTGTTAAAATGTGATTGAGTTATATGATCATGATTTTTTTTTTTAACCCTCCCGATTTCCCCCTTTATGTCTGTAACGAGGCAATCCCTTGGGGGCGTATCATTGGTGGCACTGATTTGGGCTATTGTGTGGTTGTGGACTGTGTAAGTGAATAAAATCCCCCTAGGGGCAAACTTAATCCCCTGTTACAAAATCCTCCCAATGATATAATCCTCTTGCACAAGTAATTCTACCATATACTGTATATGATTGTTGTATGTCTGTAGATACCTCATGTATGCCTTCTGTATCCTATCCTAAGCTATTCTAGCCTTACCTAACCTTACATGTAAAGGGATTTTATCTTACCGGTACTTGAACTATTACTTAATGGATTTTCTCGATTAGATATATGACCTTTAAGAATGTGTACGATTTTACTTGTATCTTTGTTTTTCTAAACTTACCGTATATTAAAGAAGAAAAAAAAAAGATAAATGTGAGGATTGGATATCTTTCTACTCCTGTACTCTTGCTGTTGACCTAATAGTATTAAGAGTTATTGACATTGGCGGGAAGTAGCTGTGATCATTTATAAGCGTCGTGCTGCGTTAGATATGACAGGCTAGTGATGTGGCATAATGTTATATTAATTTACCAGGACCGGTATTGCTTTAATCATTATGATGAGGTGATGGTGTGAATGTTTAAGTAGGAGCCTGACCTGGATGTTTAAGTAGGAGCCTGACCTGGATGTTTAATGTATAATATGTCTACACAACCTTGAACTGTTGCCAAGCGTATACCTTGTATGTACAGGTAATGGTGCAGGGGATAATGTTGATAGATCTGGCAGTGCAACGGCAGGGGTAAGGTTGCAGCCCTTGGTGTTGCACATTTAGGGAGTACAGTCGTGGTCGTAAGTCTTGTGTCCCATAACCTTAACGTAATTTACTTATGAAAATAGAATGTAAAATACTTATGAATAAAGTATACAACTGTCTTGGTGAAGTAATCGTTAGTGTGTTTAAGATCTGTATGTGGTATCCCAGGTTCGAATCCCGGAAGGAGCACATGCTTTCATTAATTTCATTGAGAGGCGTTTAGTGTTGGGAGTGAAATTAGTTAATTAGATTATATATAGGCTTGCGTACTGAACACTTTGTAAATTTTTGTTTTTAAAGTATGATGGCAGGGCGTAACTTTTGATCCCGAGTGTACCTGAGTCGTGGGGTGTCTGTATCAGGGTTCCGTATCAGTAGGAAGGGTGCAGTGTTCTTCTATATGGCCATGGGTGCTCCTTACTGGGGACATAAAACACCTTCCCTGCCGTACTGACCACTGGGGGGGCTCAACATGGTTGCAATTAAGGGGGGTCACCTGTCTTTTTTTTCTCTCCTTTTCTTTCTTTCTCTGGCTTGTATCTATTCGGACCCATTCAGCCTACTGTTTTAAGACGTTTATCCTCATCCCGGTGTCGATTTTTCCTGGCGAGCGGTAGCGATCCAGCATATTATTCATTTTTTTTTTTTGACAGCAAGCTAAATTTGTACATTTTTCGATAGAAAAAATTCTCCGGCGAAGCCGGATTCTTCATATAATACTGACTCGCTATCGCTCGCCAGGAAGACATCGACACCTGGATGGGGGTAAACATATTAAAACAGTAGCTAAATGGAGCTGAATGGATACAAGACAGAGAAAGAGAGAAATTTAAAAGGAGAAAAAAAAAACAGGTCACCCCCCTTAAGAACACTCCTGTAAATGGAATCGTTGAGCGTTTGTGTTTTATCTTTATTGCAATTGACAGTAAGAGGCGAGAGAGGATTGTAAGGATAGATGAGTTACTAGAAAGAGTTAGTTTCCCAAAGACCTCACCATCCATTCAAAGGAGATACTATGAAAGAAAACGCCGGGTGTGTGTATGTGTGTGTATGTATTTGTATGTGTGTTCTGTGTGGGTATGGATGTGTGTGTGTGTGTGTGGTGTGGTTGAGAGAGAGAGAGAGAGAGAGAGAGAGAGAGAGAGAGAGAGAGAGAGAGAGAGAGAGAGAGAGGGATGTAGAGTGCCTAGAGATGAAAAGCGGATATCCAGGAATCTCCCTTTTATAATGGGATTTATTTGAATCCCAGGATTTGTCTGGCCCGTCTCTGTGTAGCGTATTCAAAGGGCCCCCCGGGGGTTGTCAAAGGGGAGCTCCTCCCGATCTGTATCTATGGTTACTGGTCTGTTCGCCCAGATTTGGAAGTCGAATGGCCTTTGTTATGTTAGATTAGGCTAACCTTTCATTACTATAATGCCGTATTTGCTATTATTAGATAATCAGTTTAAGAAGGGATTGTGAGGGTTAAAGTATTTACTGGGACAAAGTTATATGACCACAATAAACTACCAC
>JBAKBP010019244.1:0-45032 GCA_037953745.1 Lithodes maja
GGTAGCAGCATCAGAGAGAGAGAGAGAGAGAGAGAGAGAGAGAGAGAGAAGGGGGGGGAGAGAAGAGTAAGAGAGAAGGTAGCAGCATGAGGGAGGGAGGGAGGGAGGGAGGTACAGGTTATCTCTTATCTGATCACCGCCACTGGGTCTTTAGGGCTCGTCGTCTAGCCCACAACACACACACCCTCTCTCTCTCTCTCTCTCTCATACTGTGAAAACACACATATTCTCTCACACGTATCAGAAGACTTCCCAGTTACACACACACATACACACACACACACACACACACACATACTCTCACACACATACACACGCAAACACACACACACACAAACACACACTTTTTCTTTTCCTATCAAAAAACACCTTGGATAAGTGCAAACTTAAACACACACATACGCATACACACACAAACTGACCAAGCAAACACACACACACACAAACCAAACCAACAAACTCCCCCCTCCCCCCCCCCCCACACACACACAGACCAAAGAAACACAGACACACACACAAACAGACCAAGCCAAACAAGCACATCCAAATACACAGATAGGAATGAAGCAAGACAGACAGACAGACAGACAAACAGACAGACAGACAGAGGCAGTGACGGACAAAGCTGACAGTGAGAACAGAGATAGGCCAGCTAATTAAGGCCAAGGTACACATCCCCGTTTTCTGTCAATTTCCAAGCGGCAATTTTATCTTGGTAATATTTCGGGGGGTTCCTTTCTATTGTTGTATTTATTGCATGTGTTGTATTTGTTGTATTCATTGTATCCTTGATACAAGTTGGGGGTTCCTTTGTATTTATTGTATTTGTTGTATTTATTGTATCCTGGCAATATTTATCGGTTTCATTTTGTATTTTGTAATTATTTTGTTTCCGTTTTTTTTTTTTTTTTTTTTCAATATTCTAGGGGCTAATTTTGTAGTGCAATATTTGTTTTATACTGTTTTTAATTGTGTTTATTTGTATATTTTGCATTGTACTTGTGCTTTGCATGTATATTTGTATGTTTCGTACTGTCTTTGTGCATTGGTAAGTAGACTGAAGGTAGATTATTGTAGTTGGTAGATAGCCTATATAATTCGTATCGCTGTATTTATCGTATCGTGTATTTTATTGTGTGTATATATCTTTGCTTGTATATTGTCTTGTATTGTTTTTGTATTTTCTTTTGTATTCGTGTATTGGTAACTTGGCTGAAGGTAAATTAGTATACTTGGTAGGAATCTTACAAAACATTAATGCAGCGATCTGGACGTTTCTGAATTATAAGGTATCTACCAACCTTCACTCTTGTTATCAGTGCAAAAATACAACCAAAAATACAATAACAATACAAAACAAATATAAATACACATAAGGAAGAAAAATACATTAATACAACATTGCCAAACAATATGAACACATTTATAAGTATACATCGTAAAATACAAAATACAGTAAATAATTAATACAAAAATAATACCCACAATATTACCACGATAAAATTACCACCTGACACCCGCGAAAAGGATAGGCTGTTTATCCTGGCCCCGTTCTCCATCGTGTTTAGCCCCATTGATGTTTTTATATTTTAAGACGTTTGCCCCATTATATTAGCGAGTTTAAGAACTTTCACTTCATTTCTGTCAATCTTAAGACCTTTCCTGTCAAATTAGGTGTCCATTATTTACCTGGCGAGCGATAGCAAGCCTGTAATATAAGATGAATCGGCCTTCGGCCGGGACATTTTTCTACCGAAATTGTTTACAAATTTATCTTGAAAGGTAATGGTGTGTAATAGGGGAGAGCATAGGGTGAATCTAGATGTGAGGCTGGATGGGGAAATATTGGAACAAGTAGAGTGTTTTAAATATCTAGGAGGAACGATAAGCAGGAGTGGAGGTATGGAAGTGGAGGTAAAACAGAGAGTGTGTGAAGGAAGGAAGGTTTTCCGGAGCAATGGGAAGTATGTGGAAGACGAGAAATCTCGGAGTGAAAGTAAAAAGTGCACTGTATCAAGGAATTGTTGTGCCAACAGTGATGTATGGGGCTGAAACATGGGCTCTAAAGAAAAAAGAGAAAAGAGGGCTGGATGTTTTTTTGTTTTTTTGTCTATATTCCAACTACTCCCTCTCGGTCATAGGCTGATAGCCTTTACACTCTACCGCTGAACACGGTGAGGCCCGTGAGGTCTTGCTCCAGTCTAGGGAGTGAGACATGCGAAGCTTCACGGCTCGAAGCAATTTCACCTCTGAAGCTGCTTCGCCTCTGTGCTTCACAGTCTCATCCCCCAGGCTCGGACCCTCGCTCTCAGAACGCCACCTATTAAGCAATTAACTCACAAGGCATTGCCCCCCTGTAGCATATTTGTGAATATGGGAATATTCATACAATGCTATTCAATCAGGGAACAATGAGGGTATTTATTTGGCATTTCGGTGTGCTGTGGTAATGCACTGATACTAGGTACAGCACAAATTCCATCCCAATAATATCTTCCCATTGACATATTGGGATTCGAACCCGGGTCCATTGGATTACCAGTCCAGTGGCAAGACCACTCTGCCACACCTCCCCTGTGATGGAGATGAGCTGCTTGAGGAGTATGTGTGGAGTTACTCGTAGAGACAGATTGAGGAATGAAGAGATACGTAGGAGAGTGGGGCAGCAGGAACATTTGTCAGCCAGAGTGGACAGAAGGGTGCTGAGCTGGTATGGTCATGTTGAACGAATGGGAGATGAAAGGCTTACAAAGAGAATATGTGAGTCAGGTACAAGGGGAGATAGAAGGGCAGGAAGACCCCCATTGAGATGGAGAGACTGTGTAAGAAATGCTTTGGATGATAGAGGAATGACTATAGATCAGGCAGGGGAAGTGGTGGTGGACAGGAGTGAATGTAGAATGCTTGTGAATAGTTGAGTGAACACGTGGTCATTTGGAGTAAGGGGTCGGGCGCAAGTTGGACTAGATAATAGTCCATCAGGCGCCTGGCCCAGGGAGACGATTAATATGAAGGGTGCGCCTGGAAGTGTGGTGGGAGGGCTTGTGGCTTTGGCTCCGTTGCATGTCTGCCTGCCGAGATCGGAACCTCTCCGGGTGGTCGGGGGCCGGGGGAGTGCTGGAGCGACCTTGGTGACCCTGGTCTCTGGGTCTTCTCCTGGGTGACCTGGATGTGTGTGAGTTTGTGCTTTTTATCTGTGTTTATTTGTTGTTTTATGTTGTTTTTTGTGTTTTCCCTGTTCTTGCTCTGTCTTGAGTCGGCTACCCCTAAATGGGGATTGGGCCTGAGCATATAGATAGATAGATAGATCTTGAAAAAGGGTCTAGGGGATGTAATTTAAAGCTTGATGGAGGTCTAGGGAACAAACTAAAAATCTCCACTTAAAGACTCTGGGTAGGCAAATCGTAAACAGCCCTAAAGGTAAGGGAGAACAGCAGAAGAGTTGAGAGGGATGTATTTAACAAAGTGTAGCGCTATTATTCCAGATTGCAAAAGACATCTCCGCCCATAAAATCAACGTAAACAACTGATACTCCAAAACACAATTAGAGGCAGTTATTTTATTTTATTTTATTCCATTCATTTGTTTTTAATTTTCTCAGCTTTTGTTTTTCTTTCCAATATTTTCCTGATACTTCAAAACATTCGAGGCATTTGTTATATAATATATCATAATTGTTTTTTTCATGTTCTATATTTTGTGTGTTTATATTATTTTTCCTGATACTTCAAAACATTCGAGGCATTTTTGTTATTTAATGTATTATAATATATTTTCTTATTTTTTTTCATGTTTTTTTTTCATTTTTTTCCTATTTTTCATGTTTCATAGTGTGTTAATTTCGTTAATCGAGTTTAGGAGTAAAGTTGGTTAGTGGAGAGAACACAATAATAATATATAATTATATATACCGGTATATATATAATAATAATAATAATAATATATATATATATATATATATATATATATATATATATATATATATATATATGTATATATTTATAAATTATATACTGTATATATTTGTTTTGTCTCTAGTCCTGCAGGCCAGGATGTGCAGGAGTGTGTAGCTGGGGAGAGAGGAAGGACATTAATCAGATAAAGTGAAGATAATATGTCAAGGCAAGGACGATGATAAACAACACACTCACAAAGGAAAGCAAACAACAACATATCTATCACAAACAACACGTAACATGATGCCTTGGTGGGGAAGAAGATAAAAAAAACTATATACCAACACAAGGAGTACAAAGGAAAGCAAGCAACAACATATCGAAAAGAACACTCATGGATTAGTGGGCAAGAAGACAAAATAAATTATACCCTGTTACAAGTTGGTAGGTCAGAAATTGTCAAACCAATCGTCTGTAACTCAAAGGGGGTGTTTTTTTCTGAACCCACTTCTAATTATGTTTAGCTCCATTAGTTTTGAGATTTTAAGACGGTCGCCCCATCAGTTTGGCGATTCGCTGATCTCTCGCCCCATTTTCGTGTCAATCTTAAGACCTTTCGTGGCAATAGGTGTTGATTTTATCCTGGCGAATAATAGCCTGTAACTTAGTAAAAGTATCGGTGTTGTTTTCTTATTGTGGGATAAAACAAAGAAACAAAGCGAGTGTAGGAAGAAAGAGGAAAAGATTGACTCAAGGACAAAGCCTCTTATCAATGGCACCTCGGAAAAGTCTTAGGGCTCCGTGTTTTTGTTTTTTAGTTTAGCCTTTATTTGTTATTATTAATTACTATTATTGTCTATTTACTTTGTATTGTTTTTATCTTGGAACATTTATGAAATACCACCACCATCATCATCACCGATACAATCATCAACACCATCATTACCACCATCATCATCACCTTCACCATCATTATCATCACCACCACCACCACACCCATCTCCCCTATACCTTCACCACCACACACTCACCTCTTCATCACCACCACCACAAACTCACCTACCCTACACCATCACCACCACACACCTCTCCAACATAACCAACACCACACACTCACCGTCACCACCACCACCACCACCACCAACACACCCATCTACCCTATACCATCACCACCACCACCACCATACCCTCACCTTTTCATCACCGACACCACCATCACCACTACACACTCACCTCATCACCAACATCATCACCATCACCACCACCAACACACCCATCTCCCAAACACCACCACATACCCAACACCACCAAACACCACCACCATCACCACCACCAACACACCCATCTCCCAAACACCACCACATACCCAACACCACCAAACACCACCACCATCACAACCACCAACACACCCATCTCCCAAACACCACCACATACCCAACACCACCAAACACCACCACCATCACAACCACCACACACCCATCGCCCCTATTTCATTACCACCACACACTCACCTCTTCATCATCACCATTATCATCACAATCACTACCACCAACACAACCTTCTCCCCAACACCACCATCCTCATCACCACCACCACCACCATCACCACACACTCACCTCTCCACCACCACCACACATCATCACCACCACACACCACCATCATCACCACCACCACACACTCACCTCTCTACCACCACCTGCCGCAGCTGCTACGAGACATTAGTACGTCACTTGGACCCACCACCACTTCAGCTTAAGGGAACATAGGCTGCTTTTCTGGTCCCCCTTCTTTCTCATGTGTAGCCCCATTTGTTTTCAGATTATAAGACGTCCGACCTATTAATTTGACGATTTTAAGACCTTTCGCCTCATTTCTTTGTCAATATTAAGACTTTTCTTGTCATTTAGGTGTCGATTTTTTCCTGGCGAGCGATAGCAAGCCTGTAATTTAAGAGAACAACATTTGATCGAAAGTGTAAACATTTATCTTGAAGGAGGGTCTTAGGCTGGTGTTTTTTTTTAAGCTTGATGGAGGTCTAGGTAGAAAACTAAAAAAATATAATGATAGATAAATGAGCAAATATATAAGCCCATCCCCTCTTAAGGGGAGGTTTTTAGTTTGGTCCCTAGATAGCCTTCAAGCTTAAGATTACACCCCCTTGAGCCCTTTCAAGATAAATTTTGTACATTTTTCGGTAGAAAAATTTTCCGGCTGTGAAAGCCGGTTCCTCTCAAATTACAGGCTCGCTATCGCTCGCCAGGATAAAATCGACACATAAATGGCACGAAAAGGTCTTAAAATTGACAGGGACATGGGTTGAAAGTTCTTAAAATCGTCAAAATAATGGGGCAAACGTCTTAACATATCAAAAGCAATGGGCTAGACATGAGGGAGAAAGGGGTCAAGAAAAAAGTCCCTCAAGTGGATATCTTTCGGTAGAAAAATGTCCCCCGGCCAAAGGGCCGGTTCCTCTTAAATTAACATGCTCGCTATCGCTCGCCAGGATAAAATCGACACCTGAATGGCACGAAAGGTCTTAATATGGGGTGAAAGTTCTTAAAATCGCTAAAACTAATGGGGCAAACGTTTTAAAATATCAAAAGCAATGGGGCCAAACATGAGGGGAGGAAAAGGAAGGGGTCAAGAAAAAAATCCCTCTAGTGGAGATCTCCCCTTAACTGTACACTATAATTAAAATAATGGAATATATTCGGGTTATGGGGGTCTTGCGGAATCTAGCTAAAATACTAATGTGCAAATCCATAGTTGCGTAGCCAATGAATTTGAACTTAACTTCTAAAGCTTTCTGCATAAATGATCCCCACGAAAATACATCCAATTCCGTGACCTAAAAAAAACAAAAAATAATATTATATATAAAATATGAATAAATATATAAATATAACAAAATAAAACAAAATAAAACAAAATAAATAATGCGTGTTTCTTCCTATACGAAAGTCGGCATCTTTGTTACATCATATTTAGCAGAATTACCAGCTAGTAAATTTATTTATACATAAAACCGAATGCATCATACTTCCTACCCATCAGAGACCTACATTATCATTGCATTTCCATTTAATAGCGATGTTTTACGGGCTCCCAACTTCCTTATAGCCTGAAAATCACAAGTGGTTAATTTTCGTGACCTAGAAAGACAAGGAAAACAAATTAAAACAACCCACCTCACTCCAGGAAAGACGCAAACAGAACAACATAAACGAACAATGCAAAATATCGTCCAATTCCTTGACCTAGAAAAGGCCATGATAAAACGCGGAAAAACAATTTAACCCCTTCTGTACCAGGCGACGTTCTTTTTAATTTTTATTCTAGCTCTATATAGACGATTGTGTGCAGATTAAGAAGGATCTGTGGTAGTAAAAAGGATTCAGTGAGATTGTTCGAAGGTCTGTTAATTGATTTCTTCATGACGAGCGATAAAGAGCCTGTAATTTAAGAGGAACCTTTTCTATCGAAAAATGTACATATTTAATTTGAAGAAGGGACTTGGAGGGGTTTCTTTTAAGCTTGATGGAGGTCGAAGGAGGAAACTAAACAAACATGGATATAAAGATATTTAAAGGAGTAATAAAAACGCCCATTCCCCCCTCAACTAACACACATTTTCCCCAGTAAAGTAAGACCCTATACCCTGTGCAACTTGATATTTGAGCCGTGACATTTATAGAAGCTGTTTTGTGTTGGTGGATATTGTAGTGTGGTTTTATTTTCATTATTGTGTAGGGTTTTGATGTGCCAGTTTTGAGCAGTTTAGTTGTAGGTTTGTACCTCTAGGCTAAAAGCTAACCATGTCACTAAACCCCTCTTCAAGCTAAGAAAAGAAAAAAAAAATATATATATAAATATATAAAAAAAAAGAACCCCCCGATATTCCCTTCAAGCTAAATATGTATAATTTTCGGTAGACAAATGGTTCAGCCCTAGGCCGAATTATTCTAATTGAAGGATTCCTATTGCCCGCCCCCCCCCCCCCCCCCCCCCCAAAAAAAATGGTTACGACTTACACGCGTCTTCATAAAGAAAATCCTTCCCTTAACAATGCGGTATAACTTGAAATTGACGTTACCTTTTGAAATGGGAATGCTAATCCACGTACAGTACTACCTGTAAACCACATTCAACCCCTCCCCCCCCCCCCTCCCACAGTCTTCGTTCGGCATCAGTTGCTACGAAGGGAATTAATCGTTTAACCCCTTCTGTACCGATGACGTCTTTTGTATTTAATTTCACCTCCACTTAGACGATTTTATGTAGCTTAGGAAGGATATATGGTAGCTAAAGGGATTAAATGCGATTGTCTGTGGCTTTTTAATTTGGTTGATGTCCTTCCTAAGCTGAATAAAAAGTCTAAAAGTAGCCAACATAAAGTGAAAAGGACGTCCCGGTACAGAAGGGGTTAAGAATACAGGAGTTAACCCCTTCAATACTGGTCCCGACATTTTCACTATAGTCTGGTAACTATATTTTGACGACTCAGCTTAGGAAGGACCTCTATCAATTCCAAAGCTATAGAGACTATCTCGATGGAACCCTTCAGCTGCCATAATTATGTATCTCGATGGAACCCTTCAGCTTCCATAATTATGTATCTTTTCCTAAGTTTCATAAAATCGTATTAAGGGGAGATCTCCACTCGAGGGATTTTTGTCTGGACCCCTTTCTCCCTCATGTTTAGCCCCATTGCTTTTGATATTATAAAACGTTTGCCCCATTAGTTTAGCGATTTTAAGAACTTTCACCCCATATTAAGACCTTTCGTGCCATTCAGGTGTCAATTTTATCCTGGCGAGCGATAGCGAGCCTGTAATCTAAGAGGAATCGGCCTTCGGCCGGGACATTTTTCTACCGAAAAATGTACAAATTTATCTTGAAAGGGACTCGAGGGGGTGTAATTTTAAGGTTGATGGAGGTCTAGGGAACAAACTAAATCCCTCCCCTTAATGTAGCTGAAAACCAACAAATGAGGACGTCACCGGTACTGTAAAGGTAAACAATCGCCAAACTAACGGAAAAGCAAAATAAGCAACCCAACTGACTCCAAGCAATTAAGTAACTGTACCCACGGCCAGTTGATATTCGAGCCGTGACGTTTATTGAAGCTATGTGTGTTGAGGTGTTTGTGTTGGTATTGTGGTGGGCTTTTGATTTCATTAGTGTTGAGCGTTTTGATTTGACTTGCCATTGTTTGAGCATTTTAGTTTTAGTTTCCCTCCTAGGATAAAAAAAAAATATATAATAATAATAATAATAAAAAAAAAAAAAAAAAAAAAAAAAAAAAAATATATATAGACACTTGACTGTCAGCGAAACGTCCTAAAATCGCCGAACTAACGGGAAATCAAAATAAACAACCCAACCCACTCTGAGCAAGTAAGACGCTATACCCACGGCAAGTTGATATTTGACCCGTGACGTTTATCGAAGCTACTTGTTGGGGGTCAGCATTAAAGTGTACGGCACGCGACACACTATCTAACTTGACGAGGGAGGACTGGCTGGTTGGAGATGGCGAGACGGTAAACAGAGACTGGATTGGGTTTTATTCCATGCCCCATTGCTTAAGGGGGGATGGTTCACTTTTTGGGCGATTTGTGCATGTATTAATTATTTATCTAGTTTCCTCCCTAGACCTCCATCAAATTTAAAAAAAAACATCCATTAGATCCCCCTTCTAGATTAATTTGTACATTTTTCGGGAGAAAAATTTCCCAGCCGAAGGCCAGTTCTTCCAACAATACAGGCTCACTATCGTTCGCCAGGGAAAAAAATTGACCCCTAAATAGCACGAAAGGTCTAAATATTGACGACGAAATGGGGCGAAAGGTCTTAAAATCGACTAACTAATGGGGCAAACATCTTAACATCTAAAAACTAATGGGGCTAAACATGAGGGAGAAAGTGGTCCAGAAAACCGACCCATGTCCCCTTAACCTAGTCTTTTCATTTTGACCAGTCAAACGTATTTGAATATTGGTTTTCTTGTTTTCTTTCCGTTCTCCTTATACAGTATATACAGTCGTGAAAGCTATTTTATATTTTAATATATGAAAGAGAAGTGGGGGTTAGTGAGAGGGATGGAGGATATTGTGGGCAGTTAGAGGTAAGGTGAGGGTTCGTCCTATCCAGAGTGAGGTTTGGCATCCTCTACCTTAGCTGTTTCTGTCTGTCTCTTTTACTGTCTTACTTTTCCTTCTGGGGACAGGGGCTAGGAATTCTCCTCCTCTTATATAATTCTCCTACTCGACGAGACAGAGAAACGGGTGAGGAAACGCGAAAGTGGTTCCGGTCCCTGAGAATAGGAACTTTAAAATGTTGTTTCTGTTCGGGCTCTGTCTCGTGTCGGCCACCCCCAGCAATGGGGTATGTGTCTGAGTACATATATACATACATACAGAGGTAACGTAAAAGGGGTAGAAATGAGCAAGTGGTAATGAAAGGGAGATATTTGAGGTGGAGAGAAGAATCGACTGGAGTGATGGTGGACAGAAGTAGTGGATAATAGTGAGTAGTAGGAAAGAGCCCAGTAAAGAGGAAGGGAAGATAATGGAGTGTGAGACAGAGTGAGGAGAGAGCCCTAGTGTATAGAGTGGGAGGCAATATGAGAGAGAGGGAAGAGCTATTGGATTGACAGGGAAAGAAAGGAGAGCAGAGGTCAGTGGGGAGAGAGGGATTGGAGAGAGAGAGAGTGGAGAGGGTCCTGGTAGAGAGATAGGAGAGTGGGGTAGGTAGGGTACTATTCTCGGTTTCATTTCATCTGACGGTAAACTGAATCCCTTAGCAACTGATTTTTCGATAACTAACGGAAATATAATAAATGCATATATCTCTGCTTCATATTATTGCTAAGTTTTCAGAATCAACAACAAATGTCGCTACTCAGCCTCCAAAAAAAGCGTAGTAATCAAGCTGAGGACATACCAATTCACTGTCATCTGGAAAAAACACATATTATAGTGATCAGTGAACAGAGAGAGAGGTATTGGAGTGAGAGAAAGAGTGGAGAGGGCCCTGGTAGAGAGAGGGGGTAGGTGGGGTACTAGTGATCAGTGAGGAGAGAGAGGGTGGAGAGCATACTGGAGAGATAGGAGAGAGACGGGTAGATAGGGTACTAGTGATCAGTGAGGAGAGAGGTTCTGGAGTGAGAGAGAGAGGGTGGAAAGGATACTGGAGAGAGAGGGGGATAGCTGGGGTACTAGTGATCAGTGAGGAGAGAGGTACTGGAGTGAGAGCGAGAGAGGGTGGAGAGGATACTGGAAAGATAGGAGATAGGGAGGTAGGTGGGGTACTAGTGATCAGTGAGGAGAGAGGCACTGGAGAGAGAGGGTGGAGAGATAGGCGAGAGGGGTAGGTGGGATAGTAGTGATCAGTGAGGAGAGAGGTACTGGAGTGAGAAAGAGAGGGTGGAGAGGGCCCTGGTGGAGAGATAGGAGATAGAGAGGGTAGGGGGGGTACTAGTGGTCAGTGAGGAGAGAGGTGCTGGAGCGAGAGAGAGGGTGGAGAGGGTACTGGAGTTAGAAAGAGTGGAGATGGCCCTGTTGGAGAGATAGGAGAGAGCGAGGTAAGTGAGGTAGTAATACTACTAATAATAATAGTTCTGCTAAGCCAGCTAAGGATAGCCCAATAAGGCCGATTAGGCGTATTTCCATTGGGGTCCTGTACTACTACCCCATTCCCTTGCTCATGAGGGACTTTAACGACTCAGTGCTTGTGAAAAACCTCTTACTGCACCGAGCGTGGGCGCGATCCTGGGCTTCTGGGTGGAAGTCCAAAACGCTAGTCAGTGAGGAGAGAGGTACTGGAGTGAGAGAGTGAAGAGGGCCCTGGTGGAGAGATAGGAGAGAGTGGGGTTTTGGAAAGAGAGGAGAGGGGGATAGGTTGGGTGGGAGAGGTACTGGGTAGAGAGAGGTGGTACTGGGGAGATAGAAGGGGGTACTGGGTATAGAGAAGGGGATAGGTGGGGTACTGGAAAGAGAGGAGAGGTTGGGAGAGGATATTGGGTAGAGAGACGGGGGTAGGGGGCAGTAGTGGTCAGTGAGGGGATCAGTTGCGTCACGACTTGTTGCTACCTATTGGGTGGAGTGTGTGTGTGTGTATGTGTACTATACTGCCTACATGCCTTCACACAACCCAGAGTTTAGGATGGTCTGAGGGGCACTGGCCTCGGCTTCGTTCTTTCTTGCTCTCTCTATATTTATCAATTTATATGTTTATATGTTCTCTATTTAACTATCTACCTAGCTAACTATTTACCTATAGCAAATTAATATATATATATATATATACTGTATATACAGTATCTTAATAAATAAAGGCAAATGTTTGTCTGTTTGTCGGTTACCCGACCTTTGTTACTAAACTCCACCCACAGTTTTGGTGCCAGGTGGGAGCGTGGGGCACCGTTGGAAAGCCCAGGCTTTGGAGATGGTTTTAGGCGAGTTTAGTGGAAATCAGAGACACTTTTGTTTAATACATTTTTCGGCAGAACTTACGTAGTATACGGGAGCGAAAAAAATGCGAAACAAATGGCAGAAGGAGGCCTCCGATCGAAAAGGTGTATGGAACGAAAGTTGTTCGCAGCTCCCCAAAATGGGGGTACAGATGAGGTCAGATCCAAAATCGGAGGTAATTTAGCGGCCGAAATCGAGGTCGCTGTTTAATGAGGCACAGGGAGGTCGAGTCCGGTGATTATGGTAGTAGTAGTAGTATTGTGATGATTGTGGTAGTAGTGATTGATGATGGTGATTATGGTAGTAGAATTTAAACCCGGGCAACGCCGGGTACCCCTCCTAGTATATATATATCGAACTATGAACTCCCAAACAGGACGGCAGTGATATACTACTGGACTACCAAGAAAGTTAAAGATTTTGTAAACACTCCTCGTGCATACCGGTATCCCCCTTGCCGATATATAGATATATGCACTGAACGTTGCTACTGAACCCAACCTGTCTGTGTAAGTCAAATTGAAGTACTGAACATACAGGTATAGTATCATGACAGCTATTCCATGATCGCGACATTCTATTATTCATAATTATATAGTCAGCAACGTCCTTATAGCATCTAACCACTTACAAAAGTCAATATACCAATATATACTGTATATACAGTATATGTGTGTGTATATATCGAAAGTTGCCGGATAAAGTTATCGTGTAAATTCTCCATAAGTGCGTGTGTCAGCCTCCAGTCGTGCGTAGGATGAAGCTTGGGAACACGGAAGCTAAGTATTAAAAGCTAAACGACTGCCCAGCTAAATGTCAAGGGTTGCAGCTCTGGGTGGGGGCAATTATCGAGCCTGATTTTTAGCCTTAATGTTAGTTTGTTATCGTTTTAATTATGTTTTTGCTCATATGCAAGTTTATATTTAGGTGTTAAGAGCTACATTATTTTCGTTACGATAGTAGACACTTAGACCAAGGCAATACCAAGTGCTATATTGATTCTTATGATATAATTGAAGAACAAATGAAAAAGCAGATGTAATATTTGGTAAGCAACTAAGAATACATTATTATTATTATTATTTTGTTTAGTAAAGACTATCTAGTATTTAATATCATATGGTAGGTACAAAAATCCAGTACAATTCAAAGTTAACAGTAATCTTGTCATATTCTTTAGTCACACTAACCCTTAGAAGATACAATTACGCACATATTTTCTATTTTCCTGGCTATTATTAAACGCTGTTATTAATTTTTGGAACGGTACATGGAATTCAGAGGGTTAATTGAGTTAGTCTTTAACCTTATGATTCCCATAGATCCTTCCTAAATTGTATAGAATCGTGTAATTTTAGCCAGAATAAACTGTCCAAATGTGTCATGATATTCAGAGGGTTAACGCTTTAATGAAATCATTAATTAATATTGATGTTTTTTTCTCTTTCTCTCTCCTACTTTACTATCCTAGTTTTCTACTCAACAATGCTTAATAATTGTATTAATATTGGACCGCAGATTTTGCGTAGATGATGAATATATGCACGCTCACACACACACACACACTTGCACACACGCACTCGCACAAGCACACACGCACTCGCACAAGCACACACACACACACACACACACACACGATTTCTCTCTCTCTCTCTCTCTCTCTCTCTCTCTCTCTCTCTCTCTCTCTCTCTCTCTCTCTCTCTCTCTCTCTCTCTCTCTCTCTCTCTCTGTCTCAAGGATACGTCACCACAAAACTACTAGCCTAAACCAGCATCAATAATGAATAATCTCCCAGCTCGCCTCCCTTCGATCGCACTTTTTAGGCAGATAAAACCGGATACAGACTCAATAATATCCAGTTAGAAGAAACTCGCTGGTCTTCGGGCATTTGACGGATTTATAAGCTAGCAAGGTGAAATTATTGTATGAGGACGTTTTGAACAAGGAACAATAGTTTTGTTTTAAGTTAGGTGATAAAAACTTATTCTTGTAGGATATATATATATATATATATATATAGAGAGAGAGAGAGAGATGAACCCCACACGCGAATGGACCTCTCCCCCCCCCCCCCTATACCGTATGAATAGAGTATCAGAAGACAACCTTACGACTCTCATACCCTTTGATGTTAAGAGGTTTATCTTGGGATGAGTAAAATCACTTTGCAGTATGTGAGGTGTGTTCTTTTTATCATTGTTTTTTTTAATGTACGCTACAGTTATGAAAATAATAATGCATACTCTTCAGAATATATATTAAAGAGTTCGAACAAAATAACGAAACTAATGCAATAGAAAAATGGAGTAAACGCTGGTTGTTGTATAATTATATTGTCTGTAGTTCGGTTTGATTGTAGACATCTAGACAAATGCAATGTCAGGTGTTGCATTAATGCTTTTGGTATTATTATTGAAAAATAAACAATTAGACGTAATATAACGCATTGTATGTGATAGATATGAAATATGTGTGTTTGGACTTGAAAAATTGTCATAATAAAATGTTCACTATAATTAAGCAGAAACGTACAAGTATTGCAGAGCTACAGTTAACTATGGTAATTTAGCTGAATATTAACTTTATAGAAATGGAACAATCTGAACTGCACTTTACCAATGAAGTATAGGTTACCACTCTGTAGTTAGTTTTCCACAATACACAACATTAATCAATATATAAAATACCATTGATAAAAATATATCAGCAGCAGTCGAACGTCAGGGCAACTGTACATCAACTTGGTGTGTGTGTGTGTGTGTGTGTGTGTGTGTGTGTGTGTGTGTGTGTGTGTGTGTGTGTGAAAGTGTGAATCACCCTGGAGAGGTACTGTATATATATAAGGCTGGACAATAGAAGATAGTGTGGCCGTGAGTGATGCAGTGAGAAAGTAACACATTCATTTTGTCTTGGGGGTACAAATGTGATAAGAGGTCTGGGAAGGAGGGTTTTTTTTCTGGTGAGAGAGAGAGAGAGAGAGAGAGAGAGAGAGAGAGAGAGAGAGAGAGAGAGAGAGAGAGAGAGAGAGAGAAAAAGAGAGAGAGAAAAAAGAGAGAGATACATTGACATTACAGACCTTACGATCCAAGTGAGGTGGTCCATAGTCCAGACTTATTTTTCATGGCACTAACAGAACCGTTAATAAAGAATGTTGGAATAAAAGGAGAGAGAGAGGGGGAGAGATAGTGTGTGTGTATGTGTATGTGTGTGTGAGAGAGCAAGAGAGAGAGCCAGAGCCAAGTGTGTGTTGGTGGTGGTGTGCAAAAGGGGTGTGATTACTCCCGCGGGAGGCTCTGCTGGCTTGTCCATAAGTGTGGCTCCGATCATTTGTATCTGCCAAGGTCGGGGCCAGCGGAGTATACTGACTGGAGGAGCTGGGGGGAGGGGGAAGGGGGTAGGGGGTAGGGGGTTGGGGTGGTATGGTAGTAGTAGGGGCTGTAGTGGTCGTGTGGGGTAGAGGAAGGGTAGAAGGTGGAAGGGTAGGGGAGGGGGGTAGTGTGGTGTTTTGGGTGGTGGTGGTGTGTTTTGATGATGGTGTTGGGTAGGGGATGGTGGTAGTGGAGGAATGGAAGGGCTTAGTGGGGTGGTGTGGTGGTGGTGCATGGTAGGGGAAGGGTAAAAGGTGGAGGGGTAGGGGGTGGTGATAGTGTGGTGGATGGTGGTAGTGGTGGAGTGGAAGGTTTTAGTGGGGTTGTGTGGTGGGTGATAGTGGATGAGGGTATGATAGTTGTGGTGCGGTAGCGGAGGAGTGGAAGGGTTTAGTGGGGTTGTGTGGTGGGTGGTGGTTGAGGGAAGGGAGAGGACGAGTGGCTTGGTGTGGTGGGTAGTTGTAGTGCTGTAATAGTGTGGGAGGTGGGAGGTTGGGGGTTGGGGAGGATAGTGAATTGGGTGGGTGTATACTTTTGGGAGCTGTAAGTTGGGGAGGGTGGTAGGGGTGGGGGAGAAATACTCTTTGGAATTGGAGGATGGAGAAGAATGGAGTGTGGAGGGGGGATATACTCTGGAAAAGGTGGTAGGGTGGGTGGGGGTGGTTGGGGTAGGTGGTGTATGCTCTCTGGAGGTGGGGGGTTCAGGTATGCTGGTGGGGTGGGAGGGGGCGGGGTGTGGGGGTAGGAAGGCGGATTGGGGTGGGGGAAGGGGGGGTTGGGGTAGGATGGTGGATTGGGTGGAGGAGGGGATGAAGGAGGGTGGTGTGGGGAGATGGGGGTATATTCTCTGTAGGTCGGGGGGGGGGGGCAGAGGGTGGTAGTGGTAGTAGTGTAGTGGTCAGCACACCGCGGTCTGATCTTATCTCTGAACCCTCTCTCGCTCTCGCTCTCTCTCTCGCTCTCTCTCTCTCTCTGGTACACACACACACATACACTCACACGTACAAAACCAGCAGCGATCATTCATAAAATGTACAGTCAATTTTGAAAGCGAGTAAATAATGTTATCTTGTGCGCAACTATGTACAGTTTACAGCATGTACTTTAATGTTACCCCTCTCTCTCTCTCTCTCTCTCTCTCTCTCTCTCTCTCTCTCTCTCTCTCTCTCTCTCTCTCTCTCTCTCTCTCCGGCTTGATTTTTCCTTTTAAACCTAATCTATGCCATTAATTCCATTAATTTGTTTTCTCAAGGACTAATGTAAAAGTAATAGTTCACATAATTTTGCCTTTTAACCATAATTTCTTTTATATATTCCATTCATATTTGTCTCAAGGAATTATATAAAATTAATAGGGTGCCTATCAACCATATTTCCTTAAATTCATTCCATTCATTATTTGACAAGGACTAATGTAAAAATAAGAGTTACAATGGATTTATCTCCCATTAGCAACTTCCTCTATCCTTCTCCTATTCTTCCTCCTCCTCTTCTCTTTCTTCTTCTTCTTCTTCTTCCTCCCTCTCCTCCTCCTCCTCCTCCTCCTCCTCCTCCTCCTCCTCCTCCTCCTCCTCCTTCTGCATTACTGTTCCTTATCTCTAACTAGTCGTTAGTAGCATTAGCGGTGTGGGTATCCGAACTGCCTCGTAAGGACCAATAAGTCTGTTGCAGTTTGTAAGCCCTTTGTAGTCGTCTTCTTCCTCCTCCTCCTCCTTTTCCTTCTTAGCTCTTCCTCGTCCTTTTCTTCCTCCTCCTCCTCGTCCTTTTCTTCCTCCTCCTCCTCTTCTCCTTTTCTTCTTCTTCCTCCTCTTCTTATTATTCCTTCTCTTCCTCTTCTTCTTTCTTCTCCTCCTCTTCCTCTTCTTTGTCCTCCTCATCTTCCTCCTCCTTATCCCTATTCCTCCTATCCCATTCTGGTTCCTGTTATCATATTTGTTATCATCTACCTACCCCCCTACCCCCCTCCCCCCCTCCTCCCTCCTCTCTTCCTTCCTTCCTTTTTTTCTGCACATTCCTCCTACCTGTTTTCTCCCTTGCATACCTTCCTTTCCTTGTTTATCGTGGCTGGCCTAATTGACCACTTGCCAGTTTTAGGCTATAATATTAATAATAATGATAATAATAATAATACAATAATAATGATAATAATACAATAACAACAATAATAAAAATAATATATCTATCTATTTATATACTCCACATACCCCACTTTTCGTTTCTTGTTTTATCTGGGGGTGGCCGACTCAAGACAGAGCCCTAATAATAATACCAATAATAATAATGCATAATGATAAGGAAATTAAGGGTATAGACAACCACATTTAGCAGATTTAACAACTCAAATACCGTTGCAGTACATGTTATAAATACATCAAACATAATGCATGATACTTTCTATGAGATATTTACTAAGTATTGTATTTACAGTATAATATAGTGATGCTTACGACTCCAACTTCCTTATAGAGTAGCTCGAAGCTCGCAAGTGGTAAATTGACCACTTGTGCATTTTCGGCTGTAAGAAAGTTGGAGTCTTAAGCATCACTATATTATACTGTAAATACAATACTTAGTAAATACAATACTTAGTAAATATCTCATAGAAAGTATCCTACATTCATTGATATATTTAAGGGAGATTTCCACTTGAGGGAATATTTGTTTGACCCCTTCTCCCTCATGTTTAGCCCCATTGCTTTTCTAGTTTTAAGACGTTTGCACCATTATTTTGACGATTTTAAGAACTTTCGACCCATTTCTGTCAATTTTAAGACCTTTCGTGCCATTTAGGGGTCGATTTTATCCTGGCGAGCGATTGCGAGCCTGTAATTTAAGAGGAACCGGCTTTCAGCCGGGACATTTTTCTACCGAAAAATGTACAAATTTATCTTGAAAGGAGTTCAAGGGGGTGTAATCTTAAGCTTGATGGATATCTAGGGACCAAACTAAAAACCTCCCCTTAAGGGGGTATGGGCGTAATTATATGCTCATGTATAATGTATATATCTGTTTAACATTTAATTTTATGCTCATGTATATACCTGTTTAACCTTTAATTTTAGGTTCCTCCCAAAACCTCCATCATGCTTAAACAACACCTTTAAGATTAATTTGTACATTTTTTGATAGAAAAATGTTCCGGCCGAAGGCCAGTTCTTCTTAAATTACAGGCTCGCTGTCGCTCGCCAGGAAAATATCGACCCTTATATAACCCGAAAAGTCTTAACATTGACAAAGAAATGGGGTGCAAAGTCTGAAAATTGCCAAACTAATGAGCCGAACGTCCTAGAATCTGAACACTAATGGGGCTAAACACGTAGCAGAAGGGGGGCCAGAAAACGACCCGGAAATAATGAGTTTTGTGGATGGAAGTAATGTTTAAATGGATTGAATGGATTTATGCCTGTACTACAACACATATTTGTTCGTATTTCGACTGAAAAACAATGGGTTAACCCTTTCTGTACTGGTGTTGCACTTTTGATGATATTCTGGATTAGACAATTTTTATTTCAGGTTACGAAGGATGTCTACCAATTAAATGGCTGGCAGACTACCTCAATCAATTTTTTTTAGCTACCGTATGTCCTTCCTAAGCTTGATAACATTGTTTGAATTAAATTAAAAAGACGTCGTCGGTAAGGAAAGAGGTTAAAGCTGGAAATTCCTTATGGCTTGAAATTTCTGAGTGGCTAATTTTGTGTAATATATTCGTTATCTATGCCTATGCTTCCAGGAGCGTTTTGCATAAATTAGTTATTCGTGTCTACCTTTACTCTTGCTTAGTTTTGCATAATATATTCATAATATTTTCCATCGATGCTAGCATAATTGTGTGTATTTTATTCAGAAGATCTTCTTCGACTTGTAATCTGAATTTAACATTATATATTTAAACATTTATTCTTTGCTTCTGAAATATCCATAGATCGAAGGATTCGTCAATTCATTCTAGAGTGTTTTGTTTATATTTATATATTATATTATTATTATAGATAGATATATAGATAGACAGATGTATAAATAGATAGATAATATATAGATAGATAGATATATTGATAGGTGAATAGATAGATAGATATAGATACATAGATATTTTGTTTACATTGTAGTTATTATATTGTATGCTATACTTTCATATATCTCTCATCTTTACCCAGACCGTTTTGTTTATATCAACTTATACTATCTACACCCTTTCTATCACCCCAATCATTACTACCTCTATCACAGTCGTCACCACCAATCAACATTATCACTTCCATCGTTTTCTGTTACTGTAATCACCGTACTTCATACACCATAGCTTGTGTTATGATTAATCATCACCTCTGTCATTAAATAATCTTTAATATCTATACAAAAGTACAAAGGAGTACACAGGAAAACAAGCAACAACAGGTCTTGCGGTCCTTCAAGGCTACTTGCCCTCCAAAATACTGCTGTTTCTAGTGTCCAACAGTATTTCAGAGATATAAAGATGTGAAAAGGAAATACCTCCCCGGGGATTAATATGGCAGGGAGGGGGTACAATATTATTGTATAATAATTGTTATAATCTAGTATTACTATCTACACCCTTACTATCACCTCTATTATTAATACCCCTATCACGGTCACCATCACCAATCACCATCACTAGCTTTACCACCGTTTTCTGTTACTCTAATCACCTTACTTCATACACCATAGCTCGTGTCATCATTAATCATCATTTCTCTTTTTTTTATCATTCCTAATATCTATCTTCTTTTCATTTTTTCATTATTACTATCACTTCTATCACCACTATCCTTATCACTGTCACTAACACCAATCACTACCATTATCACCACCGTTTTCTGTTACTCTAATCACCATACTTCATACACAATAGCTTGTGTCATCAATAATACCTAGATAACTACATTAATCATAATTTTTGTTTTGTTATCAACCCAAATTTCTATCAATTTTCACTATCAACACTATTATCATCACCACTATCTTTATTACCCCAATCATGGTTACCAACAACAATCATGGTTACCAACAACAATCATGGTTACCAACAACAATCATGGTTACCAACAACAATCATGGTTACCAACAACAATCATGGTTACCAACAACAATCATGGTTACCAACAACAATCATGGTTACCAACAACAATCCCTATCATTATCACCACCGTTTTCTGTTACTCTGTGTTAAGTAATGTGTTACACACATTATGTTAGAAACATTGCTAAGAATGCCTCTAAAAAACTGGGACTCCTGTACAGAGTTCGAGAATTCTTCACTGACGAGCAGTTGGCCGTAATATATAAAAGTCATGTGCGTTCTCAGATGGATTTCTGTTCACCTCTGTGGGGTGGAAGTGGAGTGGTTGCATTGAGGCAGTTGGACAAAATTCAAAATATAGCTATTAGATTAATCAATAACCCTGCAATCACACATGACCTTCCTACATTATCCATACGAAGAAACGTTGCATCCCTTGCATTATTCTACAGATATTTTCACAGAAATTGTTCCGAGGAACTTGCTTCAATTGTGCCGCCTCTCCACATCTTTCCCCGTAGAACTAGGGCAGCTGAGAGCACCCATGAATTTACACTTTCTCCTCCACAATGCAGAACTTCTGCTTATCAGAATTCATTTATCCCTAGAACTACTACTCTTTGGAATTCACTTCCCTCGAATTGCTTTCCACAAACTTACAATCTACAAATGTTTAAATCCAGTTGTTACAAACATTTTATGAATGGAGGATGCTTTTAGGCACATGGACCTTTTTGCTTTATCTGTGTTTTTCCTTCCTCCGTTTATTGTCTCTTTAAAAAAAAAAAAAAAAAAAAAAATCTAATCACCATACTTCATACACCATAGCTCGTGTTATCATTAATTATCATCACTCATTTTATCATTCCTAATATCTATCATAATTTTACCAAATACATCAGTAATATCACCACTATCATTACTACCCCTATCACAGTCACCTGCACCATATCACTATCATCATCACTACCGTTTGTTTTACTATAATCACCATACTTCATGCACCATAGTTTGTGTCATCAATAATACCTCGATAACTACAATAATCATCACCTTTGTCTTTTACCATCCAACATATCTACCTACTATTAGTATCTACACCACTATCATCACCAGCATCATCATTACCATTATAACTTTACAGTCAGCACCACCCAATCACTATCCTCATCACCACCACCGTTTTCTGTTTCTGTAGCTACTTTACTTCATACACCATAGCCTGTGAAATCATTAATCTCCTATATTACTAGGACCCTATTATTTCAAATAAGTCTTGGCTAACTGTAGACGGTTGTATTTAACTTAGGAAAGTTTGGCTATCATAAAATGTTTTTAATTAACTCGGGAATAACTTCAAGCGATATAAAGGGTATAAACTGTCAGAATAAACTTTTTGAGATCTACAGAACCTATCTAAACTACTGTATATATAATATTCTAAAAATAGCTATCAATACATTATTAAGACATGGTCCGTACTGAAAGGGTTAATACCACAATCACTACCATTATCATCAGTCTTGTCTTCTCATTATACTCAAACATATACACGTTCAAAAATAATGAGTATGAAAATGGTAAATGGAGTTTCCATGACAATATATATATTTAAGGGGAGGTTTTTAGTTTGGTCCCTAGATATCCATCAAGCTTAAGATTACACTCCCTTGAGCCCCTTTCAAGATAAATTTGTACATTTTTCGGTAGAAAAATGTCCCGGCTGAAAGCCGGTTCCTCTTAAATTACAGGCTCGCTATCGCTCGCCAGGATAAAATCGACACCTAAATGGCACGAAAGGTTTTAAAATTGACAGAAATGGGTTGAAAGTTCTTAAAATCGCCAAACTAATGGGGCGAACGTCTTATAATATCAAAAACAATGGGGCTAACCATGAGGGAGAAAGGGGTCAAGGAAAAAATCCCTCAAGTGGACATCTCCCCTTAAAGGTATGTTGGTGGTAATAAACAATTCATATATATATACCAATTACAAAGGTAAATCACTTCCAATATAGCCTACTCACTGTTCTAGTATACATTTTTGCATACCCTTTATAAAAAATGCCCTAGAGGTATATTGGTGGTAATAAACCCATCTTATATCCCAGTTAGAAAGGTAAATCACTGCCAATATATTCAATGTTCAAATATACTCTTGTCATACCCATTATATACCCATTATATACCCATTATATACCCATTATATACCCATTATATATCCCTACATTTAATTTTCGAGCTGATGGTAAATTGAATCCCTTAGCAACTGATTTCTCGATTTTTAATGGAACAATGTGATACTGCTGTCTCTCCGTCATTTTATTGCCAAACTCTTCATAATTAGCAACATATTTCGCTACAAAATCTTGATAATAGCCGAATAATCAGGATGCCAAGATAGCAGTTTACCATCACCTGCAATACAACTGACTAACTTGCTCTGTTTTTTTTTTTTTTTTTTTTTTTTATCAGCAATGTCAACACTTGTTTCACATTGTATAACTGTCACCGATGCATTTATTCACAAAAGCATTACTTTCACAAATAATGGTCATCACAACCTCCATTACCAAGTGCGTGGAAGTGCTTGCTTACACAGATTAATTAACACACACACACACACACACACACACACACACACACACACACACACACACACACACACTCACACACACACTCATCACCACCCTTGTTATCATCACTAGCTAACTATCACCACAACAAACATCACCAGTATTATTATCACTCACCACATGATCACCACTGCCATCACCAATATTATAATCACCCATGACCCCACTAGCACCACCATTATCATCGTCACCACTACCTACGTCACCACTATTTGCCCCTTCATCACCAATACGTAGTGTTCATCGTATTCTGGTTACCATTACACGATTTAATTTAATTTGTAATCTACCTATACGCCTCAAATGGTTAATTACGATCTCAATAAACCCTCTTATTAACATAGGTCCTTCTTAAACTGCATAACATCATCACCTGTACAACTCAAATGGGTAATTACGATCTCAATAAACTTTACTAACACAGGTCCTTCTTAAGGGGAGGTTTTTAGTTTGGTCCCTAGATATCCTTCAAGCTTAAGATTACACCCCCTTGAGCCCCTTTCAAGATAAAGTCCCGGCTGAAAGCCGGTTCCTCTCAAATTACAGGCTCGCTATCGCTCGCCAGGATAAAATCGACACCTATATGGCACGAAAGGTCTTAAAATTAACAGAAATTGGTTGAAAGTTCTTAAAATCGTCAAAATAATGGGGCGAACGTCTTATCATTAGGAAAACAATGGGGCTAAACATGAGGGAGAAAGGAGTCAAGAAAAAAATCCCTCAAGTGGATATCTCCCCTTAAACTGCATACAATCATCAACTGTACCACTCAAATGGGTAAATACGATCTCAATAAACCCTCTTATTAATTTAACACAGATCCTTCTTAAACTGCAGAAAATCAACTAGTCTTAGCCAGAATCACAGGTAAAAAGGCGTTATGGTGCTGAAAGAGTTAAGGGGAGACTGACCGTTTGTTTGGTCTATTAATTCATGTATTCATATATATTTTTAGTTTCCTCCCTAGACCTCCATCAAGCTTAGAACAACACCCCCTAGACCCCCCCTTCAAGATAAATTTGTAAATTTTTCGGTAGAAAAATGTTCCGGCCGAAGGCCGGTTCCTCTTAAAATTGCAGGCTCGCTATCGCTCGCCAGGAAATAATCGACACCTAAATGGCACGAAAAGTCTTAAAATTGACAACGAAATGCGACGAAAGGTGTTAAAATCGCCAAACTAATGGACCGAACGTCTTATAATCTCAAAACTAGTGGGGCTAAACATTAGGGAGAAGGGGGCCAGAAAACGGTCTTCCTCCCCTTAAATTAACCCTATGAGAATCGAGGCCGCACTTCTTTTCTGTTTTTTTCTGGCCATTATTATACGATTTTATTGAGCTTAGGAAGGGCATATGGAAGTCAGAGGGTTGATTGAGATAGTCCCTTACCCTTATAATTCCCACAGATCCTTCCTAAGCTGTATAATATCGTGTAATGATAGCCGAAATAAACTGTCATAACGTGTTAGATCCACAAGGGGACCGACCTGCTTTTTCTCTCTGAGTTTTATCTATTCCACCCATTCAACCTACTGTTTTAAGACGTTTCTCCCCATTCAAGTATCAATTTTTTTCCTGGCGAGCGAGAGCGAGCCATCATTGGAGAGAGACATCTTTCTACTGAAAAATGTACAAATTAAGTCAGCTGTCTAAAACATAATCCAAAATATGCTGGCTCGCTCTCGCTCGCAAGGTTCAAATCGACACCTGGATGGGGATAAAAATCTTAAAAAGTAGGCTGAATGGGGTCGAATGGCTACTAACAAGAATTAAAAAAAAAAAAAAAAAAAATCGGTCCCCTTAAGGGTATGAAAAGTCAGTGAACCCCAAAGTATTGAGTCAGTGAACCCCAAAGTATTGAGTCAGTGAACCCCAAAGTATTGAGTCAGTGAACCCCAAAGTATTGAGTCAGTGAACCCCAAAGTATTGAGTCAGTGAACCCCAAAGTATTGAGTCAGTGAACCCCAAAGTATTGAGTCAGTGAACCTCAAAGTATCGAGTCAGTGAACCCCAAAGTATCGAGTCAGTGAACCCCAAAGTATTGAGTCAGTGAACTATTGAGTCAGTGAACCCCAAAGTATTGAGTCAGTGAACCTCAAAGTATTGAGTTAGTGAACCCCAAAGTATTGAGTTAGTTAACCCCAAAGTATTGAGCCAGTGATTCCCAAAGTATTGAGCCAGTGATTCCCAAAGTAACAGCCAGTGATCCCCAAAGTATCGAACCAGTGATCCCCAAAGTATCGAACCAGTGAACACCAAAGTATCGAACCAGTAATACGTGGTTTTTACAATTATTGAAGTTAGTTTTAGTTCTGCTAATTATTCAAATATCAATCAGTAATTTTGTAGTTATTTATGCATGCTAATGACGATAAGGAAATTTAATTAATAATCAGAGTTAATTAAAACACCATGTGATAAGAAGAGTTTAATTCACATAATTTTGCAGATAGCTTCTTCAGGTATCTGCGAAACGTTGTCAATAAAGTGTTCCTCCTCATATGGTGTTTTGTATTAATTTTGTTAACTTTTCGGAGTCAACTAAATATTGGCTAGATCACTCTGTTTCGATCACTATCACCACCACTATCACCACCATAATCAGTCACTATCACCACCACTATCACCACCATAATCACTGTCACTATCACCACCATAATCACTGTCACTATTACCAACACTATCACTACCATAATCACTATTACCAACACTATCACCACCATAATAACTGTCACTATTACCAACACTATCACCACCATAATCACTGTCACTATTACCACCATAATCACTGTCACTATCACCACCACTATCACCACCATAATCACTGTCACTATTACCACCACTATCACCACCATAATCACTGTCACTATTACCACCACTATCACCACCATAATCACTGTCACTATTACCACCACTATCACCACCATAATCACTGTCACTATCACCACCATAATCACTGTCACTATTACCACCACTATCACCACCACTATCACCACCGTAATCACTGTCACTATTACCACCACTATCACCACCATAATCACTGTCACTATTACCACCACTATCACCACCATAATCACTGTCACTATTACCAACACTATCACCACCATAATCACTGTCACTATTACCAACACTATCACCACCATAATAACTGTCACTATTACCAACACTATCACCACCATAATCACTGTCACTATTACCACCACTATCACCACCATAATCACTGTCACTATCACCACCACTATCACCACCATAATCAATGTCACTATTACCACCACTATCACCACCATAATCACTGTCACTATCGCCACCACTATCACCACCAAAATCACTGTCACTATTACCAACACTATCACCACCACTATCACCACCATAATCACTGTCACTATTACCAACACTATCACCACCACTATCACCACCAATAATCACTGTCACTATTACCAACACTATCACGACCATAATCACTGTCACTATTACCAACACTATCACCACCATAATCACCGCACCACCCATTGCCATCTAAACTATACCATTGTTATACTCTCTCTCTCTCTCTCTCTCTCTCAATATTTTGTTCAGGATAGTGATTAAGTTGGATTAAGATTAAGTTGACCAGGTTAGGTTGAGTTAGGTTAGGTTGAGTTAGGTTAGGTTGAGTTAGGTTAGGTTGAGTTAGGTTAGGTTGAGTTAGGTTAGGTTGAGTTAGGTTAGGTTGAGTTAGGTTAGGTTGAGTTAGGTTAGGTTGAGTTAGGTTAGGTTGAGTTAGGTTAGGTTGAGTTAGGTTAGGTTGAGTTAGGTTAGGTTGAGTTAGGTTAGGTTGAGTTAGGTTAGGTTAAGTTAGGTTTAGTTAGGGCTTGGTAAGTTCGTTCAAGTTATCATAGGCTAGGTTAGACTATATGCTGCTAGGTAAGGTTAGAATATAGATAGATAGATATTCAATTTCATGTTCTCTCTATTAGTGTTATCACCCGCCCTATACCTTTACCTCAGTGGCCATGACAGAGTGACCCCCAGCATGCCTCCTCTCACTTAAGAGGGGTCACCGGCTATTTTTATCTTTCTCTCCTTTTCTCTTTCCCTGCCTTGTAACCATTCGGCCCCATTCAGCCTACTGTTTTAAGACGTTTACCCCCATCCAGGTGTCAATAGTTTCCTGGCGAGCGATAGCGAGCCAGCATATAAATACATATTATTGTTTTGACAACAAGGTAAGTTTGTACATTTTTCGATAGAAAAATGTCTCCGGCGAAGCTGGATTTCTCCATAGAATGCTGGCTCGCTATCGCTCGCCGGAAAAAATCGACACCAGGATGGGTTTAAACGTCTTAAACCAGTAGGCTGAATGGGGCCGAATAGATACAAGCCAGATAAAGAGAGAAAAGGAGAGAAAACAAAGGCCTGTGACCCCCCTTAATAACACACTCTATAACACCCTTAATAACACACTCTATAACACCCTTAATAATACACTCTATAACACCCTTAATAACACACTCTATAACACCCTTAATAACACACTCTTAGATAGCTGTGACCATAGTACCGACCTTCGCTTGCCTTAACCCGGGAAGCACGCGCAAATATACACACCCACATACATATACACACGCGCACACACACACACACAAACACATAGCCTACATATACACAAGCACAACAAACACAAAACAAACACTCATTCACATACACACATATTATACAGACACAAATACACACACATATACAGTTATACACCCATGCACACAGGCACAAACACACGCAGGGAGGTGGTTTCCCGTGACGTCATTACCATTATATTCCTACAACCACTGGGACGGCCTCGCATCCCACAATCCATCCAATAACATCACCGGCCAAGTTTCTACCAATATAATTCACCTACAGTTTTCTAGCCCTCGCAGCCGGTAGAGTTCTTTACATTGACTGAAGAAACAGCTTATGTTAACCCTTTCAAGCTCCAATACGCGTTCTGTTCTGTTTTCTGGCTACTATTAGACGATGTTATTCAGATTAGTAACATTATATTAAAGTCAAAGGGTTGATTGAGATAATATTTACCCTTTTAATACCCACAGATCCTTCCTAAGCTGCATACAATCGTCTAATGATAGCCAAAATAAACTGCTAAAACGCGTCAGAGCTTCAAGGGATTAATTAATTTTGTTATTCATGGAAAATAATGAATGGAGTTATTTTTCTAAAATATGTTGAATGTGAACGGTGAGTAATTTTACTGAAGTGGTGTAAAAGATTTAGCAAATTATTCCACAAACTTTAGTTATATACTGCCACGGACATTAGTTCCAGGGCAGTAATTCCCTTTCCAATGTTCCCATACCAACTCTAAACCACTGTTTGGACACTTGATCCTCAGTGTTTTGGAGGACAAGCAACCTAGAAGGGTCACTAGATCTGTTGTTGCTTGATTTCCTTTGTACTCCTTTGTACTTGTATATATGAACGTCATATCTGCTTCCTATGATAGTCATCTGAATGGGAGTTAAATTGGTATCACACGAGCGTTTTTTCCTTCAACTTCTTTCGGCAATTCTGATGTGGCAGTGTCTACAGTATATTAACCCCTTGAAGATTTGGACGCGTTCCTTTCCATTATTTTGGCTCTCCTTATACGATTTTATGCAATTTAGGAACGATCTATAGGTATCAAACAGGTAAAAAACTGTCTTTATTAATTCTTAGACTGCCATAATTCGTTCCTAAGCTGAATAAAATCAGTTAATGATGGCTAAAATACGCTGTTAAGAAGATAACCTAATCCTCAAGGAGTAAAGGGGGATGGTTTATTTGTTGGTAGATTTTTTTAATTTATATATTATTTTTTCTAGTTTCCTCCCTAGACCTCCATCAAACTTATAACAAAACAAACCCACCCAGGACCCGCCTTCAAGATGTATTTGTACATTTTTCGGTAGAAAAATGTCCCAGTCCTCCTAAATTACAGGCTCGCTATCGCTCGCCAGGAAAACAATCGACACCTGAATGGCACGAAAACTCTTAACATTGACAAAGATATGGGGCAAAAGGTTTTAAAATCGCCAAACTAATGAACCGAACGTCTTAAAATATGAAAACCAAAGGGGATAAGAATGAGAGAGAAGGGTGTCTAGCAAAACAACCACACCCCTTAAGGGGAGATTTCCACTTGAGGGATTTTTTTTTGAACCCTTGTATCCCTCATGTTTAGCCCTATTGCTTTTGAGACTTTAAGACGTTTGCCCCTTTAGTTTGGCGATTTTACGAATTTTCGCCCCATTTCTGTCAATTTTAAGACCTTTTGTGCCATTTAGATGTTGAGTTTTTCCTAGCGAGCGTTAGCGAGCTTTTAATTTATGAGGAACCGGCCTTCGGCCGGGACATGTGTCTATCGACAAATGTACAAATTTATCTTGAAAGGGGGTCTAGAGGGTGTATTTTTAAGCTTGACTGAGATCTAGGGAACAACCACACCCCTTTAAGGTAAATACAAGTTCCGGGGCCTATAATAGTGATCCGTCCCTCAGTTTAATACAAGTTCCGGGGCCTATAATAGTGATCCGTCCCTCAGTTTAATACAAGTTCCGGGGCCTATAATAGTGATCCGTCCCTCAGTTTAATACAAGTTCCGGGGCCTATAATAATGATCCGTCCCTCAGTTTAATACAAGTTCCGGGGCCTATAATAATGATCCGTCCCTCAGTTTAATACAAGTTCCGGGGCCTATAATAGTGATCCGTCCCTCAGTTTAATTTCCAGCGCCAATTCAAAAGGGGATGAATAATAATTGTTGCCATACAAAGATTAAGTGTGGACAATGGGTCGTTTTATATGGGCCCCTTCTCCCTCGTGTTTAGCATATCAGTTTTGAGATATTAAGACTTTCGGTCCGTTAGTTTGGCGATGTTGAGACCTGTCGCCCCTTTTCTTTGTCAATATTTAGACCTTTCGTGCCATTTAGGTGTCGATTTTTTCCTGGCGAGCGATAGCGAGCCTGTAATTTTGGAAGGAATCGGCCTTCGGCCGGGACATTTTTCTACCGAGTAATGTGTAAATTTATCTTGAAAGGAGGTCTAGGGGGTGTTTTTTAAAAGTTTGATAGAGGTCTTGGGAGGACACTAAAAAAAAATTAACAAGATAAAAACTTAGTAAATTGATACACCCATTGTGTGGATGTGTGGATGTGTGGATGTGTGGATGTGTGGATGTGTGGACAATGGGGGATAATAGCTCTTCTGTGATTACCCCCACTTGTTGGATCATATTATTCTGTCTGTTTCTGGAGTTCTCGAAAAAGGGGCTCCAGTCTTGATGATCTTCTTGACTTACAGTGTGCTGGCTTATTAATGCAGAAGGGTTGATAGCCTCCTATTTTAACTAAATAACTTCTGGGGGCGCGAGGCTACGAATCCTTCTCCCCTTGTAAAATTCACCTGCTAGACGAGATAGAATAAGGGGCGAGGGAAAGCGAAAGTGGTCCCGGGCCATACGAATTTGAACTTTAAAATTTGTTTCTGTTCGGTCTCTGTCTGGAGTCGCCCACCCCCAGCTATGGGGTATGTGCCTAAGTATAATACATATTCGAGTGTAAAGAGAGGAAAATACCACCAGTGTCTTAGAATCTGAAAACTAATGCGGCTAAACGTGAGGGTGAAGGGGGTCCAGAAAAAAAAACAAGTATAAACAGAGGGGAAACAAGAAAAGAAAACAAAAAAATAGGAAAAGTGGGGATTGGGCCTGAGTAAATAAATAGATAGATAAATAGATAAACAGAGGATAATATCCACAGGGGTACCTAAATGGCGGAGGTTGGCCGATTCCTGTTACTATTATAGGGTCTCTAGAGAACACATGTGGACGTAGGGTTGCCATTTTAGCTACCTTCCCGCTAGATCTAAGAGGCATTTACTTCGATCTAGCGACCAATTTTTACATCTAGCGACATGAATTATAGCGATATTCGGGACATTTCAGCCATTTTCGAGGGTTGTTGTAGAGATGTTGGCATTATTCTAGCGATTTTCGGCATTTGTTTACTATCTAGCAGACTTGATGTGGTAACCCTGTACAGTAGCGGCAGTAAAATACGTACCCCCTTGTGGAATACTTTGAACTTGGCCAAGGTCGAGATTAAGGGGAGACTGACCGTTTGTTTGGTCTATTAATTCATTTATTCATATATTTGTTTAGTTTCCTCCCTAGACCTCCATCAAGCTTAGAAAAACACCCCCTAGACCCCCCTTCAAGATAGATTTTTACATTTTTCGGTAGAGAAATGTCCCGGCCAAAGGCCGATTCCTTAAAAATTTACAGGCTCGCTATCGCTCGCCAGGAAAATATCGACACCTCAATGGCACGAAGGGTCCTAATATTGACAAAGAAATGGGGTGAAAGGAAATCAAATCCCCAAACTAGTTTTTTTTTTTTTTTTTTTTTCTATGTGATTGAGGGAGGCAAAAGGCATAACTGCCTATAGCGAGTGCCTCCCCCATAGTTGAAAGAGTGACAGGGCCAAAATCAAGGGACGTTCGAGCCAAAATGCCTGGACACACGGAGTTTGAAGCAATTTAAGTCATAGGAAGAGGGAAAGACTGATTCTGGGAGAGAGTTCCAGAGCTCAGCTGTTGAGTAGAAGAAAGTTTGAGAGTAACGTTTCACTCTTGGGTTGGAGAGTTGCACAGAGTAGGGGTGGGATTGAGTTGCAAGACGGGTACCACGTGCCCTACGTAAAGGAGGTGGTATGCACTGGGATAGCTCTGAGGAACACTGATTATTATAGTAGCGATAGAATAGCGAGAGAGATGCAACATTGCGGCGGAGAGAGAGAGATTGCAGAGAGTTGGTGAGTGGACGGGAGTTAATGATACGAAAGCCCTTCCTTTCAACTTTGTCTAGGAGAGCGGTGTGAGAGGAACCTCCCCACACATGTGAACAATACTCAATACAAGGGCGCACTATGCCCCTGTACAGAGCAAGAAGCTGTGCAGGGGAAAAGAACCCCCTGAGGCGGTTGAGCACACCCAGCTTCTGGGAGGCTGCCTTAGCAAGACTGGTAATATGGTCCTTCCAAATGAGAGCAGAAGAAAAAGAGACACCAAGAATATTGAGAGAAGATGAAGGGTTGATTTTTGTATTGTTGAAGAATAAGGGATAGTCCGCTGGGAGATCCTGACGGGTAGATAGATGGAGAAATTGGGTTTTGGAAGCATTAAAGTTAACAAGGTTTTCTCTGCCCCAATTGGAAATTGTATTTAGATCAGAATTTAAGAGTTCTATGGCTTCATTACGTTTGTTGTTGAGAGATTGCTGGCTGGGGCGTTCTGAAAAACTAATGGAGTAGTGTAAGGTTGAGTCGTCTGCGTATGAATGGATTGGAATTAAGGTACAGTTAAGGAGATCATTTATAAAAATTAGAAAGAGAATAGGAGATAGGACAGAGCCCTGAGGAACACCGGAGTTTATAGGGTGAGGAAGTGAACAATGGCCGTCCACAACCGCGGCTATGGAACGGCCGGAAAGGAAATTAGAGACAAAGGCACAGATGGAGGGATAGAAACCGAAGGAGGGTAGTTTAGAAATTAAAGATTTATGCCAAACTCTATCGAAGGCTTTCGATATGTCTAGTGCAATAGAAAAAGTCTCACCGAAGTCCCGAAAGGAGGATGACCAAGAGTTAGTAAGATATGAAAGAAGATCACCAGTAGAGCGACCCTTAAGGAAGCCATACTGGCGATCTGAGAGCAGATTATGAGAAGAGAAATGCTTAAGAAATTTGGAAGCAAGAATAGTTTCAAAAACTTTAGAAAGACAAGAGATAAGAGCAATTGGACGATAGTTGGAGGGTTGAGAGCGGTCACCCTTCTTTGGGACAGGTTGAATGTGAGCAAACTTCCAGCATGAAGGGAAGACGTTAGAGGATAGACAGAGACGAAAGAGTTTGCCTAGGCAGGGAGTCAGCACGGAAGCACAGTTTTTGAGAACAACAGGAGGAACACCGTCCGGACCGTACGCCTTATTAGTGTTAAGCCCAGAGAGGGTAAAAAGTACATCTTTAGAAGAGATTAGGATATTAGGCATAAGTAAGAGAGAGGAGGGCGGAGAGGGAGGAATAGCACCGGAATCATCCAAGGTGGAGTTTCTAGCAAAAGTTTGAGCGAAGAGTTTAGCTTTGTCAGAGGAAGAAGTGATGGTTGAGCCATCAGAGTGGGAAAGGGGAGGGAAAGACGAGGAAGAGAAATTGTTGGAGAGGTTTTTGGCTAGATGCCAGAAAGCTTGGGAAGAGCTAGAGTTGGATAGTTCAGTGCATTTATTATTGATGAAAGAGTGTTTGGCAAGTCGAAGAACAGATTTGGCTTGATTCCGGGCAGAAACATATGAAGAATGAGAGTCTTGAGTTTTAAGGCGTCGGTACCGTTTGAATGCTTCCTCCTTATTGCGGACAGCAGTAGAACAGGCGTGAGTAAACCAAGATTTTTTAGCATTAGTCTGAGAGAAAGAGAATGGAATGTATGCTTCCATGCCCGATAGGATTACCTCGGTAATGCGTTCAGCACTCTCCGAGGGTCCTCGGCCATGGAAGCAGAAATCATTCCATGGGAAATCAAAGAAGTACTGCCGAAGAGCCTCCCAGTCGGCAGCGCCAAAGTGCCACAAGCGCCGCCGGCTAGGAGGATCGGGTGGCTGTACTGGAGAGATAGGACAGGTGACAGAGATAAGTTTATGGTCGGAGGAGCCCAAAGGAGAGAAAAGATCGACAGTATAAGAAGAAGGGTTAGAAGTTAGAAACAGGTCAAGAATGTTGGGCCGATCTCCGATGCGATCCGGGATACGGGTGGGTTGCTGAACTAACTGCTCTAGGTCATTTAGGATAGAAAAGACGTAGGCTTGTTCACCAGGTGGATCAGTAGTGTGAGAGGAGAGCCAATGGCGGTGGTGAACGTTGAAATCTCCTAAGAGGGAGATTTCTGAGAAAGGAGAAATGGATAGAATGTGTTCCACTGTAGAGTTTAGATAGTCAAAGAATTTGGGAAAGTTGGTAGAGTTAGGGGAAAGATAGACAGCACAGAAATATTTAGTAAGAGAATGACAGGAAAGTTTGAGCCATAAAGTTGAGAATTCAGAGGAGTCGAAATCGGGAACACGAGAGCAAGTGAGTTTGTTGTGCACATATGCACAACATCCGCCTTTGGCTTTGAAACTAGGATAGAGAAAGTAGGAGGATACAGAGAAGGGGTTGCTGGATGTTGCTACAGACACCTGGGTTTCGGTGAGGAAGAGAAGATCAGGTTTGTAGGAGGAGAGATGGTGCTCAACAGAGTGAAAGTTAGAGGAAAGTCCGCGAACCAATATCTTAAAATCTCAAAACTAGTGGGGCTAAACATTAGGGAGAAGGGGGTCCAGAAAAACGGTCTGCCTTCCCTTAACTCTGATCCATCGGGTAGATTGCAAGGCTGTAGTTGTAAACGGAGAGTGTTCCTGACTGTTTATACTAAGGGGAGGGATGGGTTGTTCTGGACCCCCCTTCTCCCTCATGTTTAGCCCCATACATTTTGAGATTTTAAAACGTTCGCCATATTATTTTGGCGCTTTATAGACCTTTTGCCCTATTTTTTGTCAATTTTAACTTTTCGCGCCATTTAGGGGTCGACTAAATACGTCGCCGATACAGGAGTTAACTACCTCACATATACGACATCGCACCACCAAAACAATCATACCCACCATAGCACCACCAAAACAATCATACCCACCATAGCACCACCAAAACAATCATACCCACCATAGCACCACCAATACAATCATACCCACCATAGCACCACCAAAACAATCATACCCACCATAGCACCACCAATACAATCATACCCACCATAGCACCACCAAAACAATCATACCCACCATAGCACCACCAAAACAATCATACCCACCATAGCACCACCAAAACACTCATACCCACCATAGCACCACCAAAACAATCATACCCACCATAGCACCATCAATACAATCATACCCACCATAGCACCACCAAAACAATCATACCCACCATACCACCACCAAAACCATCATACCCACCATAGCACCACCAAAACCATCATACCCACCATAGCACCACCAAAACAATCATACCCACCATAGCACCACCAATACAATCATACCCACCATAGCACCACCAAAACAATCATACCCACCATAGCACCACCAAAACAATCATACCCACCATAGCACCACCAAAACAATCATACCCACCATAGCACCACCAAAACAATCATACCCACCATAGCACCACCAAAACAATCATACCCACCATAGCACCACCAAAACAATCATACCCACCATAGCACCACCAAAACAATCATACCCACCATAGCACCACCAAAACAATCATACCCACCATAGCACCACCAAAACAATCATACCCACCATAGCACCACCAAAACAACCATACCCACCATAGCACCACCAAAACAATCATACCCACCATAGCACCACCAAAACAATCATACCCACCATAGCACCACCAAAACAATCATACCCACCATAGCACCACCAAAACAATCATACCCACCATAGCACCACCAAAACAATCATACCCACCATAGCACCACCAAAACAATCATACCCACCATAGCACCAACAAAACAATCATACCCACCATAGCACCACCAAAACAATCATACCCACCATAGCACCACCAAAACAATCATACCCACCATAGCACCACCAAAACAATCATACCCACCATAGCACCACCAAAACAATCATACCCACCATAGCACCACCAAAACAATCATACCCACCATAGCACCACCAAAACCATCATACCCACCATAGCACCACCAAAACAATCATACCCACCATAGCACCGCCAAAACCATCATACCCACCATAGCACCACCAAAACAATCATACCCACCATAGCACCACCAAAACAATCCTACCCACCATAGCACCACCAAAACCATCATACCCACCATAGCACCACCAATAAAGCAATCACCAATACAATCAAAGCGCTGACACCATCAACACCCCGACACGAACAATCCCCCACCGCCCCCACACCCCTCCGTAGAACCATCCCACAATCGGAACCCTATCAGCCCCACCCTCCCACACGAACAACACCACTCCCCCACAAACCCCCGTAGAACCATACCACAATCACAACACCATCAACCCACCTCCCCCCCACACGAACAATACTCCTCCCCGACACCCCCCGTAGAATCATCCCACAAGTCACAACACCCCCAGACCCCACGAACAATACCTCTATCCCACCCCCACAACCCTCCGTAGAACCATCCCACAATCATAGCGCCATCAACCCCACCTCCCCTCACCCCCGTAGAATCATGCCACAATCGCAACATCATCAGCCCCAGCTTCCCACACGAACCATCAGCTCCACCCCACCACCCCCAACCCCCCGTAGACAGGATTCGCACCATCAACCCCACCTCCCCTCCCCACACCCCCGTAGAATCATCCCACAATCGCAACATCATCAGCCCCACCTTCCCACACGAACAATCAGCTCCACCCCCCACCCAACCCCCAACCCCCCGTAGACAGGATACGCACACTTCCTGTTTTATAGCGTACTATAGATGTGGCTTTTGTCATCGCGGTGCCCTCTATTGCACAGTAATGATCGCTAGGGTCTTTTTACAGTAACACCCATCATTCTAGCACTAGGTGAGTGGTAGGGTAGATCTCACGGCCGTATTCTTAAGCGTGTGGGGTGGGTGTCATCCAGCCCATAATGAACGAAAATATTGGAACGGAGTATTATTGATGGAAGAGAACTTGAAATTTCTCAAGTTTTAAAAGCTAACAATTCATCTCCTCTTATTTCGTGCATTAAGGAATAGGGTCTCACTGTGGGAATGTTAGAGTTTACGATGGGAGGTATGTTACTATAGGATAGTTATATACAGGTACAGATGTGTAGTGGTTGTACCGTGATTTCCCGGTTAGTTCTGGAGATCATAGCATAACATTACATTACATAGCATATCATAGTATAACATTGCATTACATAACATAGCATATTATAACATACTATCCTTTCAGACCGTTACATCAATGTTAATACACATTAGCTCCCATCGAGACCTAAACCATTTAAGGGGAGGTATTTAGTTTGTTCCCTAGACCTTCATCAAGCTTAAAATTACACCCCCTTGACCCCCTTTCAAGATAAATTTGTACATTTTTCGGTAGAAAAATGTCCCGGTCGAAGGCCGGTTCCTCTTAAATTACAGGCTCGCTATCGCTCGCCAGGATAAAATCGACACCTGACTTGCACGAAAGGTCTTAATATGGGGTGAGAGTTCTTAAAATCGTTAAACTAATGGGACAAACGTTTTATAATATCAAAAGCAATGAGGCTAAACATGAGAGAGAAAGGGGTCCAGAAAAAAATCCCTCAAGTGGAGATCTCCCCTTAAGTATACCATATCTGATCCTTTTAGCTTTTCCTTTAACAAGTCGGAGTTTAATACCGAATTATTTACGCTAATTTAGAACCGCATATACAGTATGTAAATGGCCGTCATATAATTTATTTCATAATCATAATCGATTTAGTTATTGTGAATATCTCAACTACATAATTAATTATACAGTATATATATCCATTTACACAAGTCGTGATATCTGGCATGGAATGAAAGAGGAAGCTTAGGATATTAAATGTTGCATGATACGAGTTAAGGGGAGGTTTCTAGTGTGTTGCTAAGACCTCCATCAAGCTTAAAATTACACCCCTTTGAGACCCTTTCAAGAAAAATTTCCCGGCTAAAAGCCGGTTCCTCTTAAATTACAGGCTCGCAATCGCTCGCCAGGATAAAATCGACACCTAAATGGCACGAAAGGTCTTAAAATTGACAGAAATGGGGCGAAAGTTATTAAAATCGCCAAACTAATGGGGCAAACGTCTTACAATCTCAAAAGCAATGGGGTTAAACATGAGGGAGAAGGAAGTTCGAAAAAGAAACCCTCAAGTGGAAACCTCCCCTTAATAAGACGAAGTACTTTATGATGTAACGGCCTTGTGCAGAGAGTGGACAAAGACAGAATGTAAAAAAAAGATACGTGGAAGTCAGTTGAGAGGAACAGCTGGTAGAGGAAGGCCCCCAACCGTTTAGGAAAAGAAAGAGTGAAGTAAATTCTCCACTTGCGAGTTTCAGGCTAAAAGGAAGTTGGAGCCGTTAACCTCTTCAGACTCATATGGCACAGAGGTTGCCAGATTAGCAATAAGAAATAGAGTTCTCTCACTCTTATAATTACCTCTCCAAAATTAGTTTTCTGCCCACAGCTAACTCAAAGACAACTGCAGAGGTTAAAGTAACTAAACTAAAGGTTTCTAAATACCCCTGATGGTAATAAAGGCTTTAAAGTATCCCTAATATGCTCAAAATCGCGTCATATGTAGGAGAGGGTTAATATCGATATTGAAAATAAATGCAATAATAATGTACGTTTCTGATGGATAAATGGTGTGTTGAATTGGGGTTTATGTATTTATATATGTACTACGACCGTATTTTAGCTGGTAATTCTGCTAAATATCAATGTCTACAGCTCCAACTTCCTTATAGAACGAAACTCGCAAGTCGGCAAAAACAAAACAAAAATTGTTTTTTAAATATAAATATCTCTCGGCCGAAGGCCAATTCCTCTTATAATACAGGCTTGCTATCGCTCGCCAGGAAGAAAAAAACTAAAGTGCATGAAAGGTCATAATATTCGAAAATAATAATGGGGCGAAAGTTAAAATCGACAAACTAATGGGCCGAACGTCTAAAAATCTGAAAACTGATTTGGATAAACATGAGGGAGAAGGGGGACCAGAAAAGCAAATCCTCCTCCCTTAAAATAGGACTTGAGAGGCAATCGACCCTTCTGGATTGTTAAACCAACACACAGTCAAGATAAGCGTCAGGACTGGTGCCCCTTTTCGAGAACTCCAGTTCTTCACACTCAAAGACATTAATCGTGATCTAAGTTTTCGAAGCTATCCCGAAATGAATCAATTCTTCTTCTTTTTTTATTCTTCTTTTATTTAATTTATTTGTATATGTGGATGAGGGAAACAAAGGACAAAACTGTCCGTGCCGAGTGCCAGCCCCAGATTTAAAGGTGTGACAGGGTCATAATCAAGGAATGCACGAGCCAAAATGCCTGGACACACAGAGTTTGAATCAATTTAAGTCATAAGATGAGGGAAAGATAGATTCCGGGAGAGAGTTCCAGAGCTCAGCTATTTAATAGAAGAAAGATTGGGTATATCGTTTCATTCTTGGGTTGGAGAGTTGCACTGAGTAGGGGTGGGATTGTGTTTCAAGTCGGGTGCTACGTGCTCTCCACAGAGGAAGAGTTAAGTATTTGCCTAATAATATTTTGAAGGTTTGCTTTGGTGTTCGAGGCTTCAAACTTGGACCAGGATTTATGTCTTAAGCCGGTATCACACGAGCGCTTTTTCCCTCAAACATTTATCCTCAACACTCGTCTGGCAGCTTATGAGGTCAACATGGTCCTGATGTGGCGGCGTCTACGCCGTGGGACCACCTCCCGGAGCTGCCAACCGCGGATGGCTGCCGACCCTCCACGGCCGGAGACAAGATCAATCGACCAGTGGAGGACAACCGGATGCCGGCCGCGGGGAGCAGTTTCGGGAGCCAAACCGCCACAACTATCCCCTGCCCCCCCCCCCCCTGGGGGCACGGGTCCTTGGAGTGGCTTCGGTCGCGCCGGGAATTTCCACACCTCTCACACCACACACACACATCACACAGTTTTTCCTACACCGAGAAATGACTCTCCGGCTGTCATTTCTCGAAGACTTCTTCTAGCCGGAGACATTGAGAGCAACCCAGGACCCACGTACACATACATATGTCCAACTTGCTCAAAACCCATCACCTCGAGTCGCCACACTAAGGGTTCAGTTCTCTGCAATTCATGCAGGAACTGGACCCACTTCACCTGTACAACACTTGCCTCCAAGAAACACTACATGAACACCTGGACCTGTTCCTCATGCCCCTCCCTCTCCCAGTCAAATCCCTCACCTAAAACCCGTCCACCTCTCCTCCCCAACCCACCTAGCCTTCCCATATCATCCACTCCCCCCCCTAAAACCCGTCCACCTCTCCTCCCTAACCCACCTAACCTTCCCATACCATCCACATCCTCAACTCAACACACCACACCCCCATCCTAATCCATTCCAACCCCCATCTCCTGCTCCCCAATCCCCACCCCCACCTCACCCATCCCAACCTCCAGCCCCTCCCTCACCCCCACCCCATCCTCGTGCAGCAGCACCCAACATACATCGTGCACATAACATTAACATTCTCCAATTGAACATAGATGGCATTAACACAAAGAAACACGAACTCTCACACTTCATCAAACAACACAACATACACATTGCCATCTTACAAGAAACAAAACTCCGCACATCACAAAAAACACCCACATTTCATAATTTCACCACCATCAGACAAGACCGGGCTGTCGGCGGGGGCGGTGGACTCATCACCCTGGTACACAATGAAATATCATACATAGTAACCAGTGTACAAACCAAATCCCTCCTCCCCCCAAATGATAACACAACAGAAATACAATCAATTAAAATACGCACTGGCAACAAATCCAACATAACCATCATAAACACATACATCCCTCCCCAAACATCCCCTACAGTACCAAATATATACAGACCACACTTACAACACATCACAAACACCCCACACATCATCCTGGGTGGTGACTTCAACGCCAAGACGTCGGCCTGGTTTGTCGACAACCCCGACACAGACAGAGGGCTGGTACTACAAAACCAAACAGATAACCTCATCATCCTTAACGACATCCATCAACATACCCATATTCCTCACCAAGCCCTCTATAACCCATCATCTCCAGACATCACCTTTTGCTCCCCAGAACTCGCCCCCACAACATCCTGGAGGGTGGTCAGAACCTTAGGCTCTGACCACCTCCCGATCATTATCACCACCAAAACCAGACTCACCCCAGCTAGCCACAAACACACATACACCAATTATAAAAGAGCTAACTGGGAAGCATTTACAAATGAGACAGAACAACACTTCACAACTCTAAACAGTACACCCATCACTAACATCAACAATGCTGTACACATACTCAATAAAACTATCCAAAACGCTGACAAGAAACACATTCCAAGAGGTAACAGAAAAAGACACAACCCCAACTTCACACCAGAAATTCAAAACCTCATCAGACAACGCGACACACTGAAACACTCCCCAGCACCCCACACACAAGACATCACACAACAAATTCAAGCACTCAACACCCAAACTAACAACAAAATACAAGAACAACAAAAACTAAATTGGAATAACTTCCTACAAACACTTGATCACAAAACAAACCCCAAAAAACTCTACAAAACACTAAACAGCATCACACTTTCCAACAGCAACACAACACAATCACATGCTGCAATCACAACAACAGACTCTACTCCTTCATGTAAACAACAAGCAAACACTCTCATCAATCACTTCTCACATGTCAGCCACCTAAAACCTCACAAAGACGACCGACGTGTCATCCGACGTAAGAGACAATTCCCCACAGACCCTGACTATACACCCTTCACCAATCACCAGACAAAGCATATCATCAACAATCTCAAGCACTCACCCGCCTGTGGCCTAGACAACATAAGCAACATACACCTCAGACACCTGGGACCACAAGGCATACAAACACTCACTAACATATCAAACTACAGCTATTCACACAACACAATACCAGACATTTGGAAGCATGGTATCATCATCACATTCCCCAAACCCAACAAAGACCCCACGCTACCCTCCTCGCACCGCCCCATCACACTCCTTTGCTCCCCCTCCAAAGTCATGGAACGCCTAGTATTACAACTAATTACACCCGACCTACCCCTAGCTCCAACACAACATGGCTTTAGACCACTGCACTCCACAAACACTCTTCTCACAGACCTTACACAAAGAGCTTTTGACGGCATCAACTCAGCTAGACCACCACACAGATCACTATTAGCCACACTCGACATTAGTAAAGCCTTCGATGCCATCCCCCCGCCACAACCTAACAAACAAAATCTACAACACAAACATGCACAACAACACAAAAAGGTGGCTGGCCAACTTCCTAGCAGGCAGATGTGCACACGTATCTTTTGCCGGTCAGTCATCAAAAATCAGAAACTTTCCAAACGGAGTCCCACAAGGATCCGTCCTATCGCCCGCACTCTTCAATCTGTACATGCACGATATAACTACACCCAATACTCCCCAAATAAACTTAGCCTCCTATGCAGATGACATAACACTCACATGCACACACCATGACCCAAGAAGAGCAACAGATCTCCTTCAACCCTATCTCAACACACTACATGGCTGGTGCACTACAAACAGACTTAATCTAGCCCCAGCCAAATCCACCGCAACCCTGCTCACAAGCTGGACAGGTGAACACGAATACATCCCTCAACTCACCATAAACAACACACCCCTAACACATACACACACACCCAAAATCCTAGGAGTAACATATGATACTCATATGACATTCAAACAGCACACCACAAACATTAAAAAGAAACTGACACCCAGACTTAACGCCCTCAGGTCACTTGCTCACACAAAATTTGGACACAACAAAGAAACTACCACCACAGTATATAAACAATACATAAGATCAGTAATGGAATACGCAAGCCCAGCCTGGGCTTCTAACCTAGCTGAAACACATCATAAGACCTTACAGACGATTCAAAACAAAGCCCTGAAGATCATTACAGGCTGCACAGCTACTGCACCCACAGATCATCTACATCAAGAAACCAAAATCCTCAAAGTCAAAGACCATCTGGACATGAGAGGCACTCAATTCCTGGCAGCAGCCTCCACGAACCAAGACCACCCACTAAACTACATGGCAACACACCCACAGACACCAAGAAATATCAAAACAACACCCAGCACACGGTATCACACACAATTATTGTCCTCTCTCCCTCCCTGCCCACCCCGAACCAACTTCCAGAAGCACATCCATACTCATATCTCTCGCCAATCCATCCACTCACTCACAGACAACACGCAGCTGCATGCACGACCTCCCGAAATCCATCCTTCCGAATCCTCCCTCCCTCGCGAGGACAGAGTCCACCTGGCCAGGCTGAGATGCGGACACCATCCAGCTCTCCTGAGCTATCAGAAGAGACTGGATGACTCCGTTGTCGACGCCTGCCCGGGATGTAACACAGCACCCCATACCATTAAACACATCATAGAAGACTGCATTTCACACAACCACTTACGCCAACAACACAACCTACACTCAATGAGAGCTCTGTGGGGAAAGCCCGATCGTGGCCGTGGCCTTCCTCAGGGACTCGGGGCTGTTCGGCCAGGCAGCTTAGGGAACAACAACAACAACAACAACATATATACAATTTGTTACCTAAATTTATCTACCATCAGTCTAGTTTGCGATACCAGTGCAAATTATTCCAGAAATGTTGCCAGAAATATGTTGATCATCGAAGGTTGACTATAAAAGCTTTCGTGTGATACCGCTATTTATGGGACCTCCTTCTCCCTCATGTTTAGCATATTAGTTTTGAGGTTTTAAGACGGTCGTTCCGTTGTTTGGCGATTTTGAGACATTTCGCCTAATTTGTTTTCAATATTAAGACCTTTCGTGCCATTTAGGTGTCGATTTTTTCCTGGCGAGCGATAGCGAGCCTCTAATTTTAGAAGAAACCGGCCTTCGGCCGGGAAATTTTTTCTAACGAAAAATGTACACATTCATCTTGAAAGGGGGTCTAGGGGGTGTTTTTCTAAGCTTGATGGAGGCCTAGCGAGGAAACTCAAAAATAAATGAATAAATAAATATATATATAGCCCAAAAACCATGCACTACCTCCTTAAGGGGAGGTATTTAGTTTGTTCCCTACGTTTTCATCAAGCTTAAAATTACACCCCCTAGACCCCCCTTTCAAGATAAATTTGTACATTTTTCGGTAGAAAAATTTCCCGGCCGGAGGTCGGTTGCTCTTAAATTACAGGCTCGCTATCGCTCGCCAGGAAAAAATCGACACCTTAATGGCACGAAAGGTCTTAAAATTGACAGAAATAGGGCAAAATGTCTTAAAATGTCCAAACTACTAGGGCGAACGTCTTAAAATCTCAAAAGCAATGGGGCTAAACATGAGGGAGAAAGGAGTAAAGAAAAAAATCCCTCAAGTGAAGATCTCCCCTTAAAGTGAACACATATGAATACCGTAACTTGAGCCGTTTCTGCCACAGCCATTCTTTAGCGGGGAGTTTCCAGGATAAATCAAGGTGTGTAATGTTGATCTTAATGATACACCATATTCGACATCTAACAGCCATTAACCCCTTCTGTACCGGCGAAGTAGTTTGTTTTATTCGGTCTATACTTAGCCGATTGTGTGCAGTTTTAGAAGGATCTCTGGTAGCAAAAAAGGGTTAAGTGAGATAGTTCGAAGCCTGTTAAGGGTTAATTGCTGTAGGCCGTTTTTAAACTAAATATAAT